>JAOVVB010033067.1:0-15489 GCA_028570985.1 Heterobranchus longifilis
TCTATCTATCTATCTATCTATCTATCTATCTATCTATCTATCTATCTATCTATCTATCTATCTGTCTATCTATCTACTGTACATTACAATTTATATTACTGTGTTCTTTGAAAATGGCTGTTGCTCTAACTCATCATGTCAGATCACACACCTGAGTATTTCTGGACAAACATCAACATGCTTCTTTCAAACTGGCTATTCAAGAGCACATATATCATCACAATATTACAACTTAAAAAACAAAACCATCTGCCTCCTGAGTGGAAACTGGAAAATGTTTTTATAGCAGCACTTGGTCCAACATAGCCGACTAATGCAAAAAAGGACCCGAAATTGCACGTCCCTCCCCCTCGACTGTGCAGCGCGGCTGAATTGACTCGCTATGCTCTCCTGTATGCTTACTGCGCAAGTAGCATGAAAATTGACCTTTGCTTGCTTTCTAAACAGTTGATTATTCATCTTAATGCTTCAAATTGGTCAGGATGGGTTTTTCCTGCTGTTTGCCTTCTCTCTCTTATTACTGTATACAGTATGTCTGTAAATGTGGCTTTGGGTGAAAAGAAATATTGAAAAGAATATTAAGGAATCCACAAATTAACATGCAAAATTGTGTAAAAAGGCATAAATACAATTTTCTTATTACATAAATGAGCAAAGAACTCTTTGTCCTGCACTAAAATAAATAAGCACTGTGAGGTCTGTCAACTAGGGATACACATGTGCAAACTTTTATTTCTTTACTATCCATGTCTGTGTCAGAGGATGCGTGTCTTGCCAAACACGGGCAGTTCTACAGAAAGTAATTAAACAATATTGCTAGTGCATTAAAAAAAATAAATCTGGAAAGGGATTGATTATGGCTTCAAACCATGTTTTTTTTGTAATTGGTTGAATTCACATTTCTGCACTAAAACTCTCCCCTCTCTCTCTCTCTCTACAGTCATGTTGGAACTTTATCTCCTCAGTATGCATTTACAGTGTAAATGCCTGGCTCCTCATCCATTTTCCCTTACGTAAATATCATCCATCATCACTATGCTCATCCAAGCTCCTTTGCTCCAAATGGACAGTAGGAAGAACATATCCACAGCCAACTTATAAAACAGCAGCCAGACAAAGACAGACTGTGAGAGATAGGCCATCAGCTGGACCAGGAGGGACACCATAAATCTGACTGAGTCAAACCGTAAGAATGTCCAAGATTGTCACAAAACAAATACTATTTTGTCTCACAGTGTCACTGGGCCGGCGATCGCATCTGGCAAAACAGAGTTGGGCTGTGGGCATATCTTCCCTCCAGACTTCCTTTCTTTAACAAATAGTGCCTTCACAGGATCACTGCGCAGTCAGCAGCCGCCACACAACAAGAGACTCTGTACTGTAATGTGCTCTACTCATCAACCACCGCGTTCTTCACAGCCGTGGCAGAAGTACTCAGATCTTTCACTTTGGTAGAAGTAGCAGTGTAGAAATACTCTGTTACAAGTTACAAGTCCTGCATTCAAAACCTTAACTTAAAGGTGCTATGTGTAACTTTTTACATGTATTTTTACATTTCAGCAATAGTCTTACAATAAAAGTAAAGTAAAGTAAAAAATGACATTATATGAAATGAAATGACATCTTAACCTGTCATGAAAACATTTCCTTCATAGTTTAGCTGAAATTTCCAAAAGATTCCTGTTCATGATGACCCTGACTACGACCATGCAAAGATTCATAGGATTTTACTGTACCGTTTTTTTAAGAAATGTAAAGAGAAAGTCAGCATTTATGACAGGTTCGAGATACTTCAGAGCTCCCTTTTTTAAATAAAAAAACAGTACAGTAGAATAACTTATTAACTTAACTAAAACAGTCAGTTTTACCCAGACAAGTGACTTTTGTGAACAGTAAATTTACTTTTTCAGACAAGAGCCTGAACAAGTTAATGTCAAGCCCTGGTATACAGTAATATATTATAATTTATTATAATTTGGATTAATAATCTGAATCTGCAAAGTAACTAAACATCAAATAAATATAGTGAAGTAAAAAGTACAATATTTGCCTCTGAGATGGAGTGGAGTAGAAGTATAAAGTAGCAGAAAATGGAAATCCTCAAGTAAAATACAAGTAACTCAAAACTGTACAGTACACAAGTCCAGTACTTGAGTAAATGTACTAGTTACATTCCAGTACTGGTTCTTCACAACACTTATCCCGAGATAACCACTGTGCGTCAGGTTTACGGGATAATTCTGTGGAAGTAGGCAGACACAGACCCCGGACCTGAAGGTGCTTTGTAATCAATGGCCGCCTGCTGCAGGCTGCACTATCTACTCACTCTACGTGGTGCGACAACTTCTGTCTGTCTGCTGATACCCAGCTACAGTACACGGGGGCAAAGGGTACAATATTTGTGAAAAACTAGACAAATCCAGAATAATTCCCAATATCCATCTGTGTAAAGTTCCCTCTAATGTCACACACTACCATCGCCGGCACACAGCAGAGCCTCCCTCCCACTCATATCATCCTTTCGTGTTTTTCACCAAACTCATCCATTTCTCTTCACCCACCCTCCTCTCACCCTCCTCAGGTGGTGTGTAGTGTACTGTCAAGCGCAGCGTGAATCAATGACTGGTGCTCACGCCCACAGGTAAAGGTTAGAAAGGTTCACTATTGAATTATTTCTGCACTTCTCTCATTGCTGCCATCTGCCCGGCTGCTTTTAGTTGATGCGGTTGAGGCACTGGAGGGGACTCTTTTTTTTGCTAATGCACTCAAAACATGGACGCGTGTGCGTTTCGTGTGTATCCTGTATTTTTTATTTTGAGGCTGTTTTCTGCAAACTAACATAGCGTGCGTTCGCGCACGCGGCAACGTACACACATGTGTACTTACACACCTACACTTACTGTGTTCACTACGCTTGCCTATCTATCAGAGAGTGGATAATGAATCACAACATCTGTGCTTTCAGCCATTCTTTGTTTCATCTGCCTTTATTCTAATGGAGCCTTCGGAGTGTGAGGGCAACATGCTGCCGGATAGGGCATCCTTCACTCTCTGGTTTTGTTTTGCTGTCAGCGAGGCCCATCGTCTCTGCTGGACCCGGGGTGAACTCATCCATAGCACAGATCATGCCCTTTGATCCACCAGCTCTCTCTGGGGGGCACAAACAGCCTTATTAAAAATGGCTAAATAAAACTTTCCTAGCCTCGACTCGATAGTTGCCAAACTTTACCCGCTTATTCTCTGATGCCGCCTATGGTCAAATTGAGCTGCCTAATTCCTACAGCGAGCAGCACTGTTCACCCAATACCAAAACACAGCAACAAATGAAGCAATCTAAGTGTTTAACAATTTATTGGTTCTAGTTCTTAGACTACCTGGCAGACACTTGCGCTACAATCAATATCATAGATATGGATGTGAGATGATAATGTGCGCCTTAGGCGGAAGTTCAAGTACGGAGCGTGCAGAAAACTACAGAAAACTAATAAAATATTACAACTATTAAAAATGACCAGTAAAGAAAAGCCAAACGAGAGGCACTGTATCTGTACTGTATTGCAACCACACGCAAGTTATTTTACTAACAAGTACATTGCAGAAAATGTGCTGGCTGTGCATTCTTTGACAAAGACAATCAACTAAAGTGGGGTTGATGATGAGGGACAGACACAACTGGCTCTTTGTAACTGTAATCACATTAAAAGAGTCAGTGGAGTCGTGTTAGTTACACTTGTGGAGAAGTATGTGTTGACAAAACACTACATCATATTCTTTAATAAGAAAAAGCTGAGTATGAGTAACTGGATTCTTTAAATGGGTGGTATTCTGAATACAGTCACTGTCTTTAAAAATAGATTACTTGAAAAGATTACTTTATCACCTCCGCCCAGGAGGTCATGTTTTGGGTTCGGTTTGTTTGTTGTTGTTTTTTTTTTTTGTCTGTTTGACCAATTATATCTTTTTAAAAAAGTGCAAAATGTTTTGTGCACACAGTCCACACGCCGATCTTTTTCTTCCCCTCTGGATGCGGGGTCGTGTCTAGACGGTAACCCTAGATTTGCAAAAACTCTCCCGAAACTAATATCCGATGACCGAACCTTTAACCATTCAAATCAAGTTCAAAGTGTTGTCCTGTTGCTTAGCTGATCATTGACAGATAGTTGTTTATATTGTATCGTTCTTTTTTGGATGATTGCTGGAGGGCGACCTTACAGATGTTTTTATTTATTGTTGTGAGTTATTGTGTTGAGTGTTCAGAGCAGGGGATGCAAGAAAAATGTCCGTGTGAACAGACAATAAAGTTTTATCTAGCCGCACAGGTGCACGCAACGCCACAGAATAGACTCGGCAAAACCAAAAAAACATATTTTTCTTAAAGAATATTAGATCAGGGGGCACTCATAATATATAGATTTTTTTTTTTTTACATCCAGATCTTGGTGGCATCCTAGGCAACCACCTATACGGCCTATACCAAGGGCCAGCCCTGGCCATGGCTAGTCAGTAATGTGTTTTCGTAAATATAAGACCAAGACAAATGAGCTATTCCAAAAGTAAGCGGATGTATTCAGAATATGTTACTTAATTTGATTCAGTAATCTGCAGTGGAATACGTTTTAAAAGTAACCCTCCCAACCTCTAACTGTATATAAAAACCAAACTATACATTAGCCCTATGCTCTGTCAAACACATCTCATATAAATAAGTCATTAAAGAGTAGAAACTACGTCGTGCTCCGTCTTAAATGGACTTGTTTCTCCTTCATCTCATGTACCTGTATGACAGTGACATGACTGCTGCTATAATTAAACCCATCACAACCATTATGTCTTCGTCACCTAATCTATTCCCTCCTCCACTGGCCGTGTCTGTCTGTAACCACAGACTTCCCGCCCTTGGCTCTGACTGACAGCCCCTGCGGAGGGCTGTGGTCACTCCGTGTGACTGACACGCGCGGCAGCGGGGCTACTGCATTACCTCCTTCCCCTCCCTCCCGAGCACCTCACACCACCGATCGCCACCTCTGCTCCAATATCCAGCAGCAGAGCCTCTAGGCCTGGAAATAGAACTCATTAACACGTTTAGTAAGTACAAATGAGATGACTGTCTCCTGATGGACTGTCTATCTTTTGGATCAGCTTTCAAGGAGAGTGTCTGGTAATGACAAGAGAGGGGGAAACCAATATTATAATGTGCTGCCAGTCTCCTCTGAAAATGGGCTTGATGACAGGGAGAGCCTCTCGCACCCACACATGGCCTGATTCTCAAAGTGGACACCTATGTGCGTGCTCATTTACGGGTATGCGAGTTTGCAAAATAAAATCGTCCGCATATTTACACCAGCATGACATAACTGACAGCGAAATCACACACGGGGCAGAAAACATACAGGGCACACACAAGGTGAACTCGGCATGAGTAAACATACCAAAATACTGCATTAAAGGCCCTACGAGGACTTTCTGACTTGTTATGAATCAGTGTTAATCTAATACCCATGCCTCTATATGACCTACATAAGCAAATGAGCCCATCAGCGAAAATATTCTACAGTGCTACCTTTCTATATCGTTATTTCAATATACATGTTCCCGGGTCGGGAGCAGACGGCACTACACAGACTGGAGCTGCCTGACGCAGTTATGGAGGCTCACAGAACTTTCTTTTTCAAGTTATATCTTGTGGTTATGGCTGATACTGGAGCAAGATTAGCAAAAAGGAAAAATAAAGAATTGAGCGAAAAACAGTGAAAAACTAAAAGGGAAAATGATCGAGCACGGGTGAAAACGTACTGAATTGGTGCTCTTCCTCCTAGACAGGTATGTATTATGTCTATTTTATTTATGAAATGCATTACAAGATGTGATTGTACATTAACATATGAATTTATGTCCTCTGAAGTTACGTCCTCTGAATACTTGGGCTGCTAACGTTAGCTAACATGCTGCTACAAGTGTGTTAGCACAACAGAAAGACTACAGAGTCATTTATTTTGAGGTCAGATGAGGTCTCAGTGGACATTATTACTGGCTTATAATGTAACATTATAATGTCAGCCTTCCTACACAGATATATCGTGCTGTTGGCTTATTATTATGAAGACATGTCATTACTTGGGAATGTTGAAACACTACCGTTTTTGTCCGGTACAAAATGAAAGTTACTTGTCGTGCCTTTAAACACGTCGTTAACATTGTGAAATAGTGGCAGTTTGCTTGTGTTTAGGCAACATAAATACTTGGTATAGGGTTAGAAAGAGATCGTGGTTTGGGTTAAAAACAGCACATTTGTTATGAGTATACACATGACGTAATTACACGCAACAGAGAATGTGACGTAGTTCTGTTTGTTACCTAAAGTTAGAATAACTCGCCGTTTAATCTTATTTTCAAACGGGACACAAACACCGGCCTCCTGGGTTAAAGTCCTGTTTGTGTGACCCATCCACCACCCGCCATAAACGGTCACATGACTTCCTGTTTCGGTCCTATCCTAATTTCTACAGCCGCTAAGGCGCCGCCTATCAATAAACATAAAATGTGTTTTTTTTTCGGTGGAGGACAGTCTCATTTGACACATAAATTATGCGAGAACAATTTACTCAACGTGTTCAAGGAAAGATTAATTTGTAAGCTCGTGTGCGAGTCCTGTGACAGCGAGAAGCTCCACAGAAAGCAGAACATAATGTTTCTGTTCACTAGCGGTCACCTCTGTTTGGCTCATTAACCTCCCATCATTCATAGCCAGACGGGACCGGACAGGAGACGGAAAGTCCGCCGCTCCGTCTGCCCCGAGCTGTCACAGGGGAGCGGAAAAACACCGTCACCGCACGCCCGACGCCACCCACCGTGGACGACAGTGGCACGGCCATGACACGCCGGCCGGTACCAGCCCCGGTGCAGACGGTAAGCCTATTTGTAATCCTTTCCGCTCAACCTGTGCTTGATTGAACATGCCTTTGTTAATGAGAGTGGAGCTGCTCCAAAGTGCGAAACACTGGAGATACCACTGACGCAGCCCTGTCCTGCATTTCCTTTCATGTCTGGAGCCGCAAAGAAATATTCAGAGGGGAGAAGCAGCTGATGGAGCTCGGAGAGTTCAAAGTGTTGAAGGATCTGAGGGAGACGTTTCTACCTGTTTGACTCCTGATATCAGTGGTCTTCTACGAGATTAGCCTGCCGCCTTCTCAGAAACTCATTTTGATTTTAACTGTACTGCTCTCAAGTGCAAGCACACATTCATGTCTGCATTCCTGAGCAGAGGCCGGATTCACACAAAAACACTTCTTAAGTGCTGCTTTCTTCTGAACTTCAGTCTTAAGACAATTTGATTAAGACATTTGATATTCATGAATAAAATTCATGGTTTTTCTTTGATTTCTTCCTATGTTTGTTCCTAAAAAATATATTATTTATTAGAATAAATGAGATTCTTGAAAGCAAAGTATTTAATTTCTTTCTTTAAGATGACCGTACACCTGTCCTAAACTTCTCTAAGCCTCTAAATGTATTAATTTCAACACATTTTAGACAATTAGGGCTGTCCTTGATGAAAGAAATTCTTAGTTGACTAACACTCATACGATTTTGATTAGTTGATTTAATTGACAGATCTGTAAAACTCAGTTTCTCCACAAAAGAATCATGTAAAAGCACCACTTTAAATCTTGTGTTTACCAGAGATGTGCTCATAAATTTCTTGGAAATAAGTCATTCAGCATAATTAAAAGCATAAAAAACAACTAACTGACTAAGAAGTGTTTATCTAACACTTAGTTTAACATGTATTGTTAATTTTAGCAGCAAATTTGACAGTTAGGCTAACATTTAATAGCCTTTACCCAAATCCAATAATTAATGTTTCATTATTTTCCTATACTTACTTATTTAAGTAAATCATAAATATAGCTGTCACTAGAAAATTGTCCCAACTGTTTTCCAGCCTTCTACACAGACTACATGCCACAGACCCTGTCGCATCTGAGAAGTTCATTAGTAAGAAAATAAAGAAGTTCTTAACAAATCGGCTAGATCATAAGAAAATAATCAAGAATTGCACTTAAGAAATTTCTTAAGAACCTCCTAACTCTTTTCTTACGAATCTTCCAAAGTTGTATCTTAAGAAAATGTTTGCAGCGCACAATTCAAGTACAAGAAACTAAATATTAAACACATTAAACTGAATGGGACCTAATGAGCTCACTGTTCTACTTGTTGCTGTTTGTGTTGCTGCAATTAGTAATACAATTATTATTAAAATTAGAGAATACATTGTGGCTACAACTCCAGTGCTAAAATAAATATACACATAAGGATAAAACATGAATTCAGAAATATGATTAAAATGGTAAAACTTCCCATAAATCTCTTTGCTCAGATTCTTCTTCTCTGGTATTTGACGTGATTTGATTCAAATGTGGACGGAGATATTTATCAAAACGAAGGTCGTGTGGATGGAATTTTTCCATATCCAATATCCATTTATAAAAAGATATCCATATAGACAGGGCCTCAGTCCTTGTTTATACTACTTGTATTGGGTGAATGTAAATGGAGTAGGGTTGTGTATTAACTGCAAAGTAAAACTGCATCCTGTTTAGTGGTAATTATTTACAGAGTGTTAATATTCTACACGTTAAAATAAACCTCAGTAACAGTTTCCGAGGCAAACTATGATTGAGCTGCGACTTGATCTCGCCGAGCGTGGCCCTAACGCCGCCGTGCTCAGCGAAGGGGGGGAGGAACAGAAGTGAGACACATTAGTAATTAAGCTCCGGGCTAGAAGATGCATATAGCAGCTCGCTGGTTGCAGGGTAACAGTTGCGGTGATTGAGTGGTGCAGGTCTGCCTGTGTGTCAGGGGGAGATAACATGGCCTCTCTCTCGCTTACAGCCAGCAGACGTGAATGACAACTTGTTCAAATGGCCCGTCACTATGGCAACCTTCTACAAAAGCATCCCAGCTATTCACACAGAGGAACATTGAGGCTGCAGAAGAAAGAGAGGCAGAGAGGGAGAGAGAGGGAGAGAGAGAGAGAGGAGGGAAAAAAGACGAGGGAGAAACAGATTGAAGAAGTGGAGCGGGGAAGAAGGAGGGGAGGTGGGAGAAGAAAGTGGGGAGATAGATAATCAGAAGCTCACAGCGACAGAGCGGGAAGACAGGAAGGAGAAGAAAGAGGGAGAGGGGGGGGGGATTCAAGAAAAAAATAATGGAGAAAGAGGGAATGAGGCCACAGTTGTGAGGCATATGAGACAGAGAGGGAGTGACGGGGGCTGTGTGAATGGCACAGAGGAAGACACTCACAACAACAGCCTGTTTTGTGCATCCGGCAACACCGCGTCCTCGTGTGCAAACAGGAAAATGACCCTCAGCTCCATAGGTTCACGCATACGTCTCCCCCGACACGTATACAGCAGACATACAGTACACAAAGCTACGTCTGTGCTCCGTCCCCTCCTGGACATAAAAAAACGGCGCCCATTGCCATGGCAGTGTGCATCAGTGTGTTCAGCAATGTCGCTCCCCCGTGACGAGCAGACACTGCACCAACTGCCGCTCGTTTCTTTTAAAATATTTACACGACAGTAAGTCACAGCTTGACGTCTGAGAGGAATCGTGAGCAGGAAAAATGGAACAAACCGGTGGTTTTTAGGATGTGTTACAGCAGGTTACAGTGCTGCACTGAAAAAGTGCGATTTTTGCGAGCAGATGCTTCAGATCAGAACTCATGTCCGCATGTGTGTGTCCACATTTGACACTTTAATGCAGAGTGAAAGCTACTGAATCCAGTGTGGACACAGCGCTGTGGAGAGAGGTCTGGCTACACGAGACTATGGAGACGGTAACGGAGAGAGCAGCGGAGACCACCGGTCTCAGCTGTGCTCCAGCCGCTGACAAATCTCTGCGAATTTGGCGATAAACACATTTAATTTCCTATATATTCTTCACAATAAAAGTCCCCCATTATTTTGTTATTTATAAGCTTTTATTGTGAAGCAGCAAAATCAGGAAATGTCGGGTTTTCTTGACCGCTGAAAAGTGAAAATGAAACTTTAAACAGGGAGAATACTCAATCATGCAGAACTACGTTTGATAAATTGTCCGGACTGTGCAGATTTCTGTCCACACACCTGTGCAGTCGGATCAGAATGCGATCCTGACCACTTCGGGATGTGGTCTAGGTCATCGGCTCACAATGTGAGCAAGATCCGATCTGGGACTGATTTTTCAGCAATCGACTACGAAACCACTTTCAAAGTGAGACGAAATTCAAATCCACAATGTATCTGAATGTACGGCTGGGCAATACATCAATATCACAGTATATCGATATTGTGATATGAGACTAGATGTCGTCTAGATTTTGAATAATGTAATATTGCATAAATGCATTTTTCCTGGTTTTAAAGGCTCCATTATAGTAAAGTGATGTAATTCTCTGAACTTACCGATTATTTATCAAAAATATAATTGTGCGAATAATTTGTGAAAGCACCAATAGTCAACCCTACAATATCACCACAATATCAAGGTATTTAGCGGAAGAAATCGTGATATACGATGCACACTGGTGGCTCAGTGGCGTGCGCCACATTACAGTCCTCGCTGCAGCAGCTGCAGGTTTGCTGCATGTCATATCCCCCCCCTGTCCTGTCTACCTTCAGCTGTACTACCAAAAAAGTCAAAAAAAGGTTTAAAAATGTAAAGTGTAGCAACGAGAATATGGCACAAGGTCAGTTTCAGTGTTAACAAAAGACAAAAGTCGGCGTTCGTCCGATTCATGTTTGAAACCTGGTTTAAGTAACAACTTGTTTGTACCAGGGTTTCCTTTGAAATAAATCTCACACTACTACCAAATTTACACAAAGCATCCAGAGAGAGTGTAGCACGGTCGAGCAGCAGGGGCCATGTTAGCGGGCCTCCACATTTTCCAGTCAAAGCCTGAAAGTCATCTCTTCAAGAAGAACCTCGTGTCACCCTCTCACTGCTCAATCACATCCTCTTTCTCGAATCTCCGCTATAAATTGCTCTCATAAAAATGAATCCTTCAAGATCTCTCGGCTCATATTTCTCTTTCCCTTACATGCCTCTCTTTAAGGATCATCACAAGAATATTGTCGGGGCACTGTCACTTCCACCCCTGCGCTCTTCACTGTAGTCTGCTCGTGTAACTATTCGTAGAGTTCATTTTTAAGTGGCTCTTTGTGGACAAAGAGTGTCAACTAAAAGCCATGTAAATGGAAATGTGAAGTGGAGAGATACTAGGCCATGAGAAGGGAAAAACACTGTTAATTAGAGCAAAGTGCTTTTTTTTTTTCTTTGGTCCTGTGGCACACTGCCGTTCCACGGGGGAGAAGGTGCGTCGGGGGCTATTTATAAGCTCCAGTTGGTGGGCCGTTGGGGTCTTGTCTTCCAGGCCTGCCCTCACCAGTGGGGCTTGTTCAGAGAGAGAAATTAACACTCGAAAAACACGAGGATAATGCTACTTCTTTTTTTTTTGGTTAAGTGGTATCATCCTAATTAGAACCATATTTCATCTTAAGAGGTTTTGTAAATGAGAGCTCAGAGGGGATTTTAAGGCAAAATAGATCTGAAGGTAATATACTCCATTCTCTTTAATGAAAAATTCTGTCAGAAAACTGATTAAAAAAAGGTAATAACCTGCCTGTGTGGCAATGATTTATTTCCAGTGTCACATTAGGGATTCAATGTAATTCTGATGTGCTGTCACAGCGGGTTCACACTGCGAGTATCATGCTTCTATAGAGCCTGGGAAAATCCATTCAATGCATTCTTAGAAACCGTTCGTGTAATATCGTACGAAAAGTATTTCACAGCAGTTTGTATAATACGAACATGTCTTCTGGTTTAAATTCATGGCCCGGTCGTGTGATAGACACGTCATTAATGTCGCGATTAATGTGTTGTGAAATGGGATGAATTCGGTAGGTTTAGGCAACAAAACGACTTGGTAGGTTAGTAAAAAAACATGGGGATTGGCATTAAAATCCTTACTTCTGGTTTAAACATGTGATGTTCGCGTGATACACACAGACTCGATCTCCGGCCTCCTGGGTGAAAGTCCTGTGTGTGTTCTTCTTTCATGAAATAAATCTACTCTAGGCCGGGGGTTGTGAGTGCAACTCCCGTGACACATGGTGTCGACCATAGACTATAAAGATGGATGGCGCATCTCCAATTCTCCCACTGTACAAAAATGAAGCCAAAATATCGCAGATACGGGCGCCTCCATCTTGGAATTTTGAGTCTGCGCAGTAGCGGCCGTACACCCGCCCGACCAATCCCGAGTCAATCACAGCTGTCAATCATGACGTCTGTTTTTATAGCATCAAATAACTCATTAAAATTAAACTTATCAGAAAAATTAACACTTGAACAAACATCAGCGTGATGAGAACTACTTAAAATGACAGAAACCATCTTTGGGAAAAATCTATTGAATGTTTAGTTTGAGTTTTTAGTTTGGCTCATGTCCCATCCACTAACATGGAGGAGGCGGGGCTTATGGCCTATATTATACTGCAGCCTGCCACCAGGGGGCGGTCCAAATGTTTTGGCTTCACTCATGGGGAGCCGTCCATCTTTATATACAGTCTATGGCAGCGATACTCAACCTATGGCCCGTGGGCCTCGAGTGCCATTTTCTAATTCACAATGAAAATAAATTGATTAAAACTACTTTGCCAGATTGCATAAAAAAGCATTAAAATAAAGCTGGTTTATAAACAAAAAAGGTGCAAGGGAGGATTGCCTGGACCCCCGACACAGATCCCAGCTAAACCCTGAATGTCCTCAAATCCTCGAAACACCCCTGCGTACACCTGACCTGCGTGAATTACAAAGAAAGATGAGTCATGGACATTTTAATGTTTATTCATTCTAACTGCTAAATATTATCCCTGGTCTATGGTGTTGACAGCCGCTTCATCTGTGAGTGATGATCTTTAGGAGGCGTTTACACCAAAAACAGCCCGTTAAAACAAAGCAAAGAGCTGCGTTGGTGAGGGCGTGTTGCTTTGGGTAACCTTGAGACAAGAAGTCCAGTTTAAGAAAGTTACCACTGCTGCAATTATTTCATCGTTCGCAAGTTAAACAGAAAAAATATGGCATTCAAGTTACAAAGTAATCTACGAGGATTGTGTACTGTGCCACCGTAGCTTCTTGGCGAATGACGTCACATTGCAGTTCAGAAACAGCTGATGATGACTGAGAAAAGTTCAAGTGTGTTGACTTGTTCACAAACCAGTCTGGGGAGTGGCTCGATCACATGCAGGACTTTCACCCAGGAGCCCGGAGTCTGAGTCTGTGTATATCACAAGACCTTCACATGTATTTAAAGTGGAACACGGAAGTCGGGATTTTAATGCTGTTTTTTTTTTACTAACCATACCAAGTCGTTTTGTAGCCTAAACCTACAGAATTAGTCCCGTTTCACAACGTTAATCAAGCTGTTGTATCACGCCACCGGCACATGTATTTTTTTATTTTTATTAAAGATTATTTTTTTGGCTTTTTGCCTTTTTTTATTGATAGTACAGCTGAAGATTGACAGTAAAGGGGTGAGAGAGAGGGGACGACATGCAGCAAAGGGCCACAGGTGGGAATCGAACCCGGGTCCACTGTGGCGAGGACTTTAGACTCTGTATATGGGGTGTGCTGGTGGCGCAGTGGTAAAACGAAACACATATTATATCTACGAACTGTTGTGCATACATTTTCGTATTCATTATACGACCCGTTAATGAGAATGCGTTACCCTACCAAGTTGTTTTGTTGCCTAAACCTAAACCTACCGCCACAACGTCCGATTTAAAAACGATTAAATGGCATGTTTAAATCTGCGAATGTAACGTTTAGATATGAGGGTGAAAAACGCTCACATGGGTCGTATTAGAGAATAGGAACAAACGACACATGGTCGTATGGTTTGGAGGACTTGTTGTCACAAACCACACATCACTCATCTTGGTCACTGAGCTCTAATAGAAAGAGAGAAATTGTTTTCCTGGTTTTGCTTGCACTGCGAATGTTTGATGAAAAAGTGAAAGTCTTTGTGGGAGACATCCTAGAAAATCATCTGTTCTCGAGGTTTTACTGCACGAGCGTTTCTACAGAGAGACAAACCAAAGAAGCCATTAACTTATGCAAATTGCAGCTCAGATATTTATAACGTAAGTCCGAGTGACCAAAGGGCAGCCAGTCATGGGAAAGAAAAAAAAACGTCAGTTGATAAAGATAGCTAAGCCACTCTCTGTCATCACAGGGCAAAGGTCCTCACTTCTCATTTTAATCCCTTTCCACCTCCCTCACTTCACACAGCTTCTCCCTCTGACACACTTCCTCAGACACCCAGCGTCGTCAATACTGTGTGGTCTCGCCATCTTTGTCTCAGCTGTTACCTGCGGTGCGACACACGCAGCTGCTGTTCAGACGCCTGCCTGTGAACCGAGCGGCGGGGACATCAGGATGCCTGCTGCATCTTGTTTCATTACTCTTTTATTCTGCCGGTGAAGCGAGGAGAGCCGGACAGAGCGGAGCAGGAGGGGACGGAAGAGCCGTTTCCCCTACGGCCCCTCTTGACACAGATTTCAGGCTGCACGCATTCCCCTGGAATATTACTCCTCCCCGTCCACCTCTCCAGCCCCATCAAACGCAGCCTCGAGGGCCATCCGCAGCCATCATATTATTGCATTTGGTTTTCCCTGCCCACCTGGGTAGGTTAGGTAGATACAGAGCAGATTGGTTTCTAGCCGGCTGAGGAGCAAGAGGAAGCAAGGGAGCGCATTTTTTTTTTCCGATGCTCCGGCTGTAGTATTTGCAGTGTATGCTGCCGAATTTGGGAAGAGATGTGTCAAGCGATAGCAAGAGCTTCCTCGTTAGTCCAATCACTGTCAAGTCAGAGGCAAAGAATGCAGAATAAATAGAAATATGGGCTGAAAGGGAGAGGCAGGGCAGGCGAGTGTGACTATTACCCAATAAAACATGGACTCTGCTATCGGCTATCTCAATAATTATCCATCATGAAAATGTATCTGCGTCTCCTGTGTGTGTACAGGACAGCAAGGAGTTGTCACAACAGCTTTTTTTCAACAGGGTTTTTTTTTGGCATCATTAGAAAAAAGTTCCATAACCTTTCAGTATATTGTAATTAGGGCTGGGCGATTATGACGATATATATGAGCAAAACAATATAAAAGTCTATCATATATATATTGTTTCTATCGCAATGTCAAAAAAACAGCGGCCAAACTGTGTTACGGCAATATTTCCATCATTTGGACGACGCTTTAAGTTCAGAGTATGCTGTAATCAGAAAAGGCTTTATGATGAGCTGCAACAATTAGTCGATTAATTGATGAGTCAAAAAATGAATTGGCAGCTATTTTGATCATCGATGACCAAAATAAATAAAAAATTAAATAATTTTTAAGCAAAAAAGCCAAACATTTGCTGGTCTCATGCTTCTTA
>JAOVVB010033078.1:0-15488 GCA_028570985.1 Heterobranchus longifilis
TGTGTGTTAGTGTGTGTTAGTGTGTGTTAGTGTGTGTTAGTGTGTGTTAGTGTGTGTTAGTGTGTGTTAGTGTGTGTGAGGGTTAGTGTGTGTAAGAGTGAGGGAGAGAAGTGTGTGTGTGTGTGTGTGTGACGTGTGGACGTGTCAGTCTGTGTGTGCCGAGTAAATGTGTTTGTGCATGTTTGTGTGTGTGAGTCTGTGTGTTAACATTAGTGATGTGTGTGTTAGTATGTGTGTGATGTGTATGTGAAACATGTGACTTGTTAGTGTGTGTGGGTGTGCGTGTTTCTGCGTGCGGGCGTGTGAGACAGAGATGTGAGTGTGTGTGTTAAAATTTGTGATGTGTGATATACATGAGTATGAGTGTGTTTGTGTATATGTGCGTCTGTGTGTGAAAGTGTTAACATTGTGATATAAGTGTGTTTGTGCGCGTGTGCGTCGTGAGAGAGGTGTGTGTGTGTGTGTGTGTGCACACGTGTGAGTGTTAACATTTGTAATGTGTGTGCATGTGTGCGTGCGTGTGTGTGTGTGTGATGTGTTTGTGTGTGAGTGTTAACATTTGTGATGTGTGTGTGCATGTGTGTGTGTGTGTGTGTGTGTGTGTGATGTGTTTGTTTGTGAGTGTTAATATTTGTGATGTGTACATTTGTTCAATAGACCACAGATGCTGGAAGAAAAGCATCACTATGATGTTACTCAATGTGATGTCACTGGACGTGTCACTGAATATGAGGCCACACAGAAAGTTATTAATAATTTTTCAGTGCAAGTTTAAGACATTATCACGACTGACCCGTTTGAGATATCAAAAATCCCTCTGCAATTTTGCGTCCTCAATGTCTGTAGATCACATCGGCCCGGTTTGGTGACGATCGTATATATTCCCTAGGAGGAGTAGATCAAAATCCATCAGGTGCATTTTTGTGAACAATCCAAAATAACCGGCCTCCTGTTGAGTTGAGCCCAGGACATCCAGTGCGAAAGTTGTTCGGCTCAATGAGCTCTAAATGTGTACTGAGGTTTGTGTGACTATGTGAAAGTGTGTTTGAGATATCCAGCAAAATCTCGTGTGGGGGCCCCTGGGCCACGCAACTCTCAGGCGTCCTAATGGCAGCAGATTCCAACCTGTCTGCCAAGTTTCATGAGTTTTTGAACATGTTAAGACCCCCCAAAAGTCCAAAAGGGTGGGGAAAAAAATTATAAATAACCCTTAGGAAAACAAGACGGTCCTGCGCACCCTATAGTGCTTGGGCCCTAAATAACTAAAGAGGTTACTTTTCTAAAGAAAATTTGAGTGGTGCTTGCCGTGGTAAAACTCAAGGCCTAGGACGTGGCTTGACAGCTTTACAATGTTGCTGAGAGACACCCGCCCTGTTAGCATGTCACTAGCATGACTCTAATATGATTAGCATGTGGCTAACATGATGCTAACATAATTAGCATGTCGCTAGCATGATTAGCATGTCGCTAGAATGATGCTAAAGTGATTAGCATGTTGCTAACACGATGCTAACATGATTAGCATGTCTCCAGCATGATTAGCATGTCGCTAGAATGATGCGAAAATGATTAGCATGATGCTAACATGATTAGCATGTCTGCAGCATGATGCTGACATGTTGCTTGTATGACTTCAATGTGATTAGCATGTTGCTTGCAAAAAAGCATGTTTCTAGCATGATGCTAACATGATTAGCATGAGAGACTGATTGGTTGCCTGAGTTAAATGAATACCTCCCACCTCTCTATGACAGTGGAATCCACAGTTAGGTTCAGTTTCAAAATTCTTATGCAAGTTACTAACGAGCCCCAGGGGTACAGCTTATATTTTGTACACAATTTACAGCACACTCCTGAGAAAAGTCATATCAAGCACTCCATTCCCAAATGAGCCGCACAATATGACAGCTCTTTCATGGGTCTACGACTAATGCTATGGGAAAACTCCCCATTATAAGTCAATGGGGGAAATTTGGGCACCTCTTACCCTCCAGGTGTACAACTTATACCTTTCGTTCTACCTGACAAATCCGAAAACGCAAATATACAATTTGATGCCTGAAGCCTCCCCGTTAACACACACCCATACTGTAAGACTTCCATATAAGCACATGTACAGTATACTATTTTAATCATCATTGACATATGCTGTGCCCCTTGGATTTTAAGGTTATTAAGATGGGATTTCTTAGAGAATCTATGCAAAATGTCTTTCATCGTAATTTACAAGACGAACAGGCAAAAGTTATAGTATATTTATGTTCAAAAAGATTAAACAAACAAAATCACTAGAGAGCAAAGATCTCAGGATGATTAAAAAATGCTTGTGATTCTTAGATACAACTGCCATTTTGTGACAGTCCTCCATACCTTGTACATGCCTGGTCTATTAGAGCACCATACACAGTAATATTTATTATAACAGAGGTTACATTGTGGTGACACTGACCTCTAGTGGTGAGAACTGGCCTGGTTTAAGCTCTCTCTCTCTCATGTTAGACACTTTTTGTCTGTTTGAGAGAAAAATAAATGAAATAACCATTAATTGCTCATGTTCCACAGCATTTTAGAAAGTGACTGAAAATGGCAGATATTCCTAAACCCACTGATGAAAATACACACTCTCCTAATCCATGCGGTCAAGGTAGGACACACACACACACAGTTTAGTGCACTAGTGTGAGCACACAGTCTGAGCTTAAAACTCAGACATTCAAATTAGCTTATCATTAATCTTTTCATCATAAATAGAAACAGTACGATACTGTCATATGATATGATTGTGATATGCATTTTTAAGAGCATAGAGTGCCGTTATTCCTCTGTAACAGCCCTAACTGAGGTTTGGACTTTAGGGACAGATGTTGTGCATCAACCTTCACAACGCGAACCTTCTGAAGAGTGGCCTGAATTTCCCGGCCCTCTCATGCAGTGAGACCCTCTTTCTTCTGTCATACAACACACAGAAATTAAAGATAAACAGTAAAGCAAATTATTTGGAGATTAATATATGTGCACAGTATTCTACACAAAGCAGCTGTTTTAACATCTGTTGCAGCGCACAGATGAAGAAAGAGGACCTGTTTCGCTTCATCCAGTTGAAAGCACAGAAATGTCTGCAAGAAATGAATGAACGGGACCAAGTGGAGGAATATTTATTCTGGCAGATAATGGAGTTGTTCTGCATTCGAAATGGAGTAAGTGTTATAGTTCGTCATGTGTGCTCACTGAGTGGTTAATAAATATTCAAACCTATTTAGCACACGTTCATAAACGCCTGGATGATATTTCTCCTGCAGAAAGTGATGATGAGTGAAGTGGCCTGTCTTCTCTTCCAATGCTACATGTTGCTTAGAAAGACGTCTAAAGTAAGTGCTGTACATTGCACATCAATATCAGCATCTGTCAGTATGTTAGTACGACTGTGTAATTACTCAGTGTTTTCGACATGATCAACTAACTACTGATGACTAACGTGACAATTTCTTCTACAACAGAAAGGGGACAGAACAAGGAAGCAGTGGTGTATACCTCTGGCACGACTCCTGTGCACTTCTGCACCAGATGATGAACTCAGTGAGGCCGTGATCAAGATGGGAGATGATCTAGGTAAATATACCTTCTGCAGTAAATTCATCCGTAGCACTTTCTTGACCCTTTAATAGTAGGATGGCACCCCGGATTTGATAACTCCCCAGGTTGATTAATGAGCACCCCGTTTAAATTTAAGTAAGGATAGATTGGAATCTGTTAAAAATACTCTATTCCCCCCGTCTAAGTTGTCACCTAACCTAACTTTTGTGCAGCCAAATAAAATATTGTCAAAATTATGTATCACAAAATGAGTACCTCACAATATTGCAGCCTCTTTATATCTCAAAACTAAAATATATGTCCAACCTTTGAATATGCACCTTAAATATATATGCTTCCAATATTTAAAATAAAGACAGAAATATAACCGCCCCACTGTCGCAGGCCTGGTCGATGTTCGGGAATGTGGTGGCCAAAAACGTTGAAGGCCCTTCACTTTAATGAGCAGAAAATTAAAAGCTGGAGTGCTCACATACAAGTAGAGTCGGTGTAAATATCAGTGTCCAAACGCCACACCTCCACACGCTCCATGTTGTCTTGTTTACTTTTTCTTACTTTATACTTTAGCTTGCTCTCTCATCATCTCCCTTGCCGTGCTGCTCTTCCAAGTCCCACCCCAATCACACTACAGAACCACTGTCATGACACTTCATCCTCCAATCACAACAAGGAAATGAAACAACATTGGTTGTCCTCAGCACAAGCACATGGCACATAGTACTGTATATTGCAACCAAACTACAGAACACACATTATTACTAACGCAAATTATTTATGTGGATCCAAACACCAAATTAAGAAACTGGACACATTTGTAACATCTTTACAAGACAAAAGACCTGGTTTTACGTATTTCCCTAAACTTAACTAACAGGTGAGATTTACATGTAAGTGCATCATGTATTAGTCTAGTGGCTACACATTTGTCTAGAATGAAAATGTTATCACATGTCATGCATGTAAACCCACCCTACTAAATTATTAATTAACTGTGATTAACCACATTTTTTGGAAAACTGAGTTAAATTTCACTTGCCACACCAAGCTCTGATTACTGCCAGACCTGTTGAATCAAGAATGACTTAAATCTATCTGGTAAAGTGAAGTATAATAAAAGATCTAAAAACACAGCACATCATGCCATCATCTAAATAAATTCAAGAACAGATGATAGAGTAATTGACATGTATCAGTCTGGAAAGGGTTACCAAGCCATTTCAAGGCTTTGGGACCCCATATTGAGAGCCATTTTCCACAAATGGAGGATAAGGAAAAAAATCTTGATTATCCCCAAGACTTCTGGGGAAATTATTCTGTGGATTATAATAGAAAAGTTTAACTTTTTGGAAGGTGTGTGTCCTGTTACTTCTGGCATAAAACTTCATACCAGCAATCACACATGACTGCTTTGTTGCTTTAGGAGCTTGCCACAATTGATGGAACCATGAATTCTGCGCTCTACCAGAAAATAATGAAGGAAAATGTTTGGCCATCAGCTTAAGCACACTCGGGTTATGCAGCAGGACAATTATCTGAAACACACCAGCAAGTCCACCTCTGAATGTTTAAAAAACAAAACAAAAAAAAAACAGAATTAATGTGTTTTAAAGTGGCCAAGTCCGGACTTAAATCCAATTGAAATGCTGTGGCATGACTTTAAACAGGGTAAACTCTCCAATGTGGCTAAATTAAAAGTGCAGGTCAAATCCCTCCACAGTGATGTGAAAGACTCATTGCCAGTTATCGCAAATGCTTGACTGCAGTTGTTACAGCCAAGGGTGGCACAAAGTTATTAGGTTCTGGGGCATTTACTAGTTATTACTACTTTATGTATTATTAGGTTTGGTCAGCTTTTTCCCTTAATAAATAAAGATTTTGTATTTACACAGTTTATCTTTGTGTAATATTTATTGTTTGATGATCTCAATCATTTAAATGTGACTAATATGCACAAAAATACAAAAACAGGAAGGGGGTAAATTACTTTTTTATGCCACTGTAACTCTGCACTGTGACTTCTGTCCTGATTTTCACATGTAGATTTTGTCTTTTATCTGCAGCCTCTAAAGGACTGACCTATGCAGCACATCTCTGTTACGTGGTGGTGAAAATGGAGTTGGGGTCACGTAAGCAGTTCGACCTGATCGGATGTGACAGGTATTGGGTGTGTGTGTGTGTGTGTGTGTGTGTGTGTGTGTGTGTGTGTTCCCTTTCCAGACCTGCCACTAACATATTTTATTTGATCTTATTGATATGTGACAGAATAATAACAGAATTCTATTTGCAACAGACTTCCATTTGGCCTGGTAGTCCTGAGTGAAGCCATTGTGAGAACTGAGACGTATGAATACACACTGTCGTTGACCTCAGGGCTCGCCCAGCCAAGCTTCCAGGTTGGTATATAACTTCATTTCTTTTTCATAAGCACTGATCAGTCAAATATAACCCATGTACTGAGAACTAATTTCTTTTGTCTCTCTTAGATCTTCAAGTTGTTTCAGGCCAGCAGGCTGGCCCATTTTGAGCTGAGTGAAATCGATTTTTCTGATGTGGTCTGTGAATACTGTGAGACCATCGCTAAGGCAGCCATGACTTTCCCTGACAAAATCTTAAGGAGCTTTATTGAACGGCTCATTTTGGTAAATAACATAATTAATTAGTATGAAATAGGTTCAAATGCAAATAAATTTCTTTAAGTAATGTTTACATTCCTCATCTCTATTGCAGCTGTCTTCAAAAGTGAATAAAAAGGGCACAAAAGAACCTGAATGGCTTCTAGACCTCCAGCATCTGCACAAAACTAAACTAGCAAATGCTAATGCGAACAGTGACCCAGAGCAGGCCACAGCATGTACCAGCCATGAGGAGGTTCCTGAGAGTCAGGACCCTTTCCAGTCTTATGATCTGGAGCGACATACTGACCCACAGGGTTTGTTACACTTCACCACATGGACAAAATCTAATCTGAACATTTTTACAAAGTTTAATATTTTGCAACAGTTTAATATATTATATATATATATACACTTATATAACAATTCAAACAACAAAATGGCTAGATATGTACACATCTTTAAAATTGTCTCCTGATCATTTATTTATTTTTTATTCTTTTTTTTTTTAAATTATTATTCTTATTTGCTTTTAATGTCTACACTTTATACTCACTCACTTTCACTCATCGTCTATACCATTTTATTCTGTTTTCAGGGTCCTGGCTAGACTTTATAAATATATAATACATTTATAATTATATGAAAGTTCTTAAAAAACACATTTTTTACTTAAAGTGAACTATAACTATTTTACTATGAATGTGATGCTCTTTAATTTTTTTATTTCTTTTAATCCAAACCCAAATTATTTTATATTTAACAGCTGTGTTTAATGCGCGGTACCTCTTAGGAGAGCGGCTTGGCGAGGGAGGCTATGGCTCTGTCTACACAGGAATCCGTACTGAAGATCGAAAACAGGTAAATGCATCTTAGAATTTAACCAGAATACACAACAAGTATCTAAGTCATTCCTGGTGTATGCTTGGCTGAGAATTTTAGCAGTGCTCGCTGAGAAATTAGGTTTACACTGGGGAAGGTTATTGTTTTTTGTGACAGTTATGAATTACACACTAAAATTTATGTATGGATATTATGTATGGATCTAGTTTAATAAAAACATAAAGAAATGTACCTGGAGAATAATTTTAGACTTTGGCTGACAGTATAAACAGGGGTCGATTTGAGGGGGGATGCGGGGGATGGCCCCCTCCGTTTAAGAAAAAAGACAAAAACCATCCCCTCTGTAAAACCACCATACCCCATACCATCCCATTTAGATTAATGATGCTGTGTATTATGTAATATTTGTCATGAAAATAAAATATTAAAACTCTATACATACAATCATCTACGAACTATAAATAATGGCGATTAGCCAATCAGAATTTAATATTGTAATGCGCTGCTCACCAGCTCATGCAAGTTTGCATCATTTTTCCTGCTGTTCGCATTTTCGCAATGGCCAAGAGGACAGTTCAAGCACAGCTTTTGACATATTTAAAAAAAAATAATACTGAAAGTATGATACTTACACAGAGATCCTCTCAGCAGAGATGCGGGATTCAGTTTAATGCGAAAATTTTCAAAGTGACTGACAAGTTTAATGATAGTTTTGACAATTGCATGTTTAAATGCACGCGTTGTGTTTTGATGGCTCCAAATTGATTTAGTCAAGCTTAACTTTTGTTAATAAAACTGTTAATAAAAATTGACATATTTTGCAATCATTTTCTCTGGTTAGTTGTAGGTTGTTGTCGCCACCCCCTACCAAAAAAAAAAAAAAAAAAGATAAATAAACCACACCACCCCCCTAGAATTTTTTTTATTTACAATTCAACCACTGAGTATAACTAATGTGGTTATGTACTAATCACACTAATTAGAAAACAATTATGTCTTTTAGAATGTTCTAATTACATTTTATATTTGTGAACAGGTTGCCATTAAAGCTGTTGACAAAACGGATTCTGTTAAAACCATAACCTTTGTAAGTAAACTTATTTTACTTCTAAAAGAAGGAAATAAGAAGCATACTGTATTATAGACCAAAGGGGTCTGTTGCATTGGGCAAATATAAGTTTGTTAAAATTATAAAACATTCATTTTGTTTTCACACTGACAGTAAAGTTGGTCTTCCCTAGTTATACATGAACTGAACTGATCTTACCGTGACCAATATGGTAACAACCTGGAGACTTTCCTCCCAAGGTCTAAATTTAATCTTTTTTCTTCTTTGAACACTAGCTGGTGGCTGGTGGAGGGGGCTTACCCCATTGTCAGGACACTGCTGTGGGTGCCACTGGATTCCGGACAATATGCAGGGTATGCTTCCATTTCTGGTGGTTGGTAGCTAAGATTCTGGAGTTGTTATGTTGAGACACCGGTTGTCAGGTCTTCCTCTATATTCTTAAGCCAGGTTATTCTTTGGGGCTGCTCGCTGAATCTTTCACTGGATTGGTCAGTGTCACCAGAGGAGTTGGTATGGTAGTTGAGTGGTGTTTTTTCGACAGTCGTGACCGAACCACTGAAGGTGCAGTTTTTGAACATGCTCTTCTAATTCGTAGTCGCACCCATGTCTCAGATCTAGAAAAGAGAATAAGTAAATTTTGGTCTTGTGGGTGATGATGTGCTTTTTCCACCACTTGAGCAAGGTGAATGCTGCTGCTGCCTGTCCAATTCTTTTGTGGATATCCGCAGAGGTGGCTTTTTTTTCATAACTTTTTTCTTCTCTTGAACCAGCGACCCAAGGAATTCTGATACTTGTTTTATCTGAACTCCTGACAGGTAGACATTGACCTGTGACCCCTTAGTTGCCATTACTTTCTCTGTGTTAATTCTGAGGCCAAAGGACTGTGAATCACTCCTGTGAATCATCAGCAAACATGAGATTAGTCACAAATTGATACTCATCAAGCTGAACTCCTTGCCACCCAATAAATGCCTTTTATTGCTGACATTGAAGAGCAATGGAGAGACCACATCCCCTTGGAGCACTCCAGTTCGGTTTGTAAAATCCTACTATAGATCGTTCTGGATTTACACACAACTGCTTGAGCTGTTATAGGTCGCCTGAGGAGTCTAATGACTTTTTGGGGTAGGTGCTTAATCTTCAATGTTTTCCAAAGGGTGGGCCAATGAATACAATCAAATACTGAAACAGTATTTTTTCAGTGAAAAACAACGAAAGTTTATTTTCCACAGTGTATTTGCTCTTTCATCAGCTCCTGAAGAGTGCTGATCTTATTGGATCAACAGTTTTGTTAAAATCCCAGCTGGTCTGTTTGGCAATGTTTCTGCAGTCTTGACTGAATACCTTTAATGAATACCTTGCCAATGTAAAAAAGCAAGCTAATATCATGGTGGTGCTTACAATTGCTGCTGTCGCCTTTTTTTTAATGAATTGGCATGATGACAGCATGTTTCCAGGGGCCTGGGATTTATTTGGACCACCAGATTTGGACTAGAATTGCATGAAGTCGATAGAGCAGGACTTCACCTTAGCCTTTGCAGCTTCTGCTGTAACTTGGTTAATGGTTGTACAGTTCATTGAAGAATTCTTTCCACTGCTGGACATGTTCCTCAGTTGACTTCGAATGTTCCATCCACTTTTATAACATTGTCATTGTAATTTGTCAGTAGCTACAGGCATTCATCGGATATTCAAGGCAGCGGTTTGGCACATTCCAGGATGGTATTTGAAATTTGCTTTTGTTGTACATCCAAAGCTTCCATTTCAGTTAAAAATGCAATGCATGTCAGCACATGGGACCATCGACCCTGGCTGGTGGACGTGATTGGAATTTTTCCCTGTTGTAATCGAAGCTGGACCAGGGCTCATACAAGATACTGATCTAAACCACATTCAAGCCAAGGACATCCTTGAAGAATTACTGAAAACAACATGTTTACAAGTACGTAATCAATCAAGTTTTTCCCTAAAGGGTTCCGCCATGACAGTTGGTGTCCTCAATGGTGTTGAAGAAGACTGTTACTGACTATCAAGTTGTCGAAGGTGGCAAAAGATAGCAGACATAATCCCTTGTCATTGATTTTGTCGATGCCATAATTCCCCAGTTTCCTCCCAGCCTGACCTGTCTACACCAAGATGCACCTTGAAATTGCTGGTAAGTATGATGAGGTCTTATTTTGGAATCGAATCCAGCATTTCTTTAAGCTTGGTAAAGTCGTCATTGACAAGGTCAGAGCTTGGTTTAGTTGCTGCATAAACGATCAATACATGTGCCTTAATTGTGCTAATGATGGTAAGAACTGCCAAATGACTGTAAACTGTCTGAAAGGCAACCATGCTGTGAATGACTTGACAGTTTACCATGAATCCAACACCCTATTCATTCTTATTGCAGCCAGAGTAGTACCATCTCATCATTTTATCGTTTAAGTAGCTTGAATCTCTTGGGTCCCCAGTGCTGGCGCATCAGCTGCCCCAGATGTGTTAGTATGAACGAGCAAGTATGATCCCCTTATCCATGGGATACATGCCTGGGTTTTAAGACACCTTAGCAGGGCGTCAACCCTCCTCGTTTCGCAGCCAGGCTTTGGACTATATATATATCACTGTACACAGTGCTGTTTTTTTTTTTTTTTTGCATATTTGTAAATGTGGCAAGTGTAATTTAACTCAGCTTTCCAAAAATCACAGTTCATTCCTGATTTACCAAGGGGCTAATTACTTTTTCACATAAGGGCAAGTAGGTTTGGACAGCTTTTTTCCCCATTAAATATGAAATCATCATTTAAAAACTGCAGTTTGTTTCAGTCGGGTTATCTGCACAACAACTTCCTATGCATTACGCATGATACACTGGAACAATAGGGTAATGACTGCCACCAGCCATAGACAGTTAATTTGGGAAATTATAGATAAACTGAAAAGAATTGTAAGAAAAAGTAAAAAGAAGAGCTGTGAAGATACAACAGCAAACCCATTAAAACATTGGAAAATGAAAGCCTTTTTACCTTAGCATTCTCTAAATACTGTTACCATTATTATAAGCAAATATGGTGTCCACTCGGTGATGTCTGACACAGATCAGAACACTCCAGTCAGTGAATAGCTCACACCCCTATAAAATTATGCTGGTACATGTCACAAACATAATTCTTAATAACAGTTCAAGGGCAAAACGCAATGTCCAAGTTATCCGGTTGATTCCCACACAGAATGATCATTCCGAAAATGCTGTTGACAAAGGCGCGGGCAAATAGGAGAGCTATGGTGTCTGCAAGAGGGTGGCAGTTATGGAAATGACAGCCTCTGCTGGTTACATTCACATCAGTACTAATCCAAACCTTTATTTAACACTCTATTATTCACCCCAAACCCATGTCTGTTCTAATTTCAGCCTGGAGAGATGCAGGCACTGCCTCTAGAGGTGGTGCTAATGAAGATGGTGTCCAAGCCACCTTGTTGTAGCAGTGTGGTGGATCTCCTGGACTGGTTTGACTTGCCTAATATGTACTTGATGGTCCTGGAATGGCCCAGACCCTGTATGGACCTTTGGGATTTCATCGTGCTCAAGAAAGGCTATCTGACTGAAGCACAGATTCGAAACATCATGCTGCAGGTGGTTCAGGCGGCTCGTCACTGCTGTGACCGTGGAGTGTTCCACCGTGACATAAAGGTCAATAACCTGATCATCAACCCCAGTACAATGGAAGTCAAATTGATTGATTTTGGCTGTGGTGAAATGCTAAAGGACACCCCCTACCAAAGCTATTCAGGTAGTTCCATGGGATAAAATAAAAGTAAATGGATTAGAAACTTTTTTTTATGTTGCTGATGGTGCTATTTATTTCTTTTACACTCAGGCACCAAAGCCTATTACCCTCCTGAGTGGCTGATAAATAGAGAATACATGGGCATCCCTGCTACCATTTGGAGTCTAGGCATAGTCCTGTATATCTTGGTCTATGGAAATTACCCCATTAAATCGATGGACGACTTTTTTAGTGGCCATGTTGAATTACGTCCTGACATATCTCGAGGTGAGTTGATGCAGAAACCTCACATATCAAAACACAGTTTACATTTAACAATTGGTTAAATTAGTTTAAACCTGTCTTCTGTCTGAACAGAAAGCTTTGACTTGATGATGTGGTGCCTGGATCTCAACCCTGAAATGCGTCCGGGTTTCGACGACTTGCTCAGACACGAGTGGTTTACGGAGGCAGTTCAGGACAAACTCCAGGTTAGACAGACCTAATTAATATGAGATAAGGCATGATGTAGTAGTGTAGATTGTGTGAACTGTACTGGACCACTGAGTTCTTTAACAGAGATTGATGCAATTATGTAATGGTATCACAAACAGATATTTACATAAAGATAAAAGTGTAGAATAAGAAGAACCTTAAATGTTTTCTATACTATTTTAGTTTAATATATGTGTTGTTTCATTTTACAGATTCCCCCGAAACCAGAGGTGCTGAACCATCCTGATGTGTTAATGTTATGAGTGTGTAAGTGTGTGTACTGTATGTGTGTGCCCTGCAACCTGTCCCTGTGCGACCCTACAGTAAGTCTCCTGGGATAGGCTCCAGACCCTCTACGACCCTGAATACAGAATAAAGCGGTACAGACGACGACTACAGACTAAAAGGGTACCAAGCCAGGTGGGCTGCAAACCTCATTGCTAAGTATGTCCTGCACGGTTCAGTGGTTCATGATGTGTTAAATGCAAAAAAAATAATAATAATAATAAGGTTTTACTTATCTAAGGCACATTAATTAATTTTATATACATTTCAAACCAATTCATACTTTTTAAAAGTACTATTTTAAATGCCTGGAACAATATGTACATGTTTCATGGTTTCAGGATTTTTAAACATTTAACTTCATCAGTACATTTATTAATTAATATATTTTAAAAAATAATAATTAAAAGTAATTTTATCCCAAGGAATAATTAACCAGAAGTTGGATCTTATTTATTTATTTATTTATTTATTTATTTATAGCATTAACTGAGAAGCCATAGATGACTTCAAGTAATTATTTTGCACTGAGGCATTTATGTAAGGTTTTATAATTAAAATAATTAATTTTTATAGTTACATGGCTGGCTGGACTTGCATTATTATTATTATTTACACAGCACTGATAAACATTTAAAACTTGGCTGGCTAGTGGTTGAGAATTTACTATAACTAAGATTAAATTTTAACTTTAACCTTACTTTTTGCTAGAGCATGTGGACATTGTAGCTCCATTGTAGCTTCTGGTAGAATGTAATCTGTGTTCTCTGCACTTTTTAATTTTTAGGTATTAGGAATTTAACAGGTTTTAATTGGCAGTTATTATATTATATCATATCATATCATATCATATCATATTATATTATATTTTGTCATTATGCAAAGTGGCATGAAAAAAGTATACCCTTCCTATTTATTTTTTTTTTTTGCATATTTGTCACACTTAAATGATTCAGATCATCAAAAAAAAACTAATGTATTACACAAAGATAACCTAAGTTAATATAAAATTATTTTTTAATCAAAAAAAGCTGTCCAAACCTGCCTGGCCTTATGTGAAAAAGTAATTGCCCCCTAAACCTAATAACTGGTTGTGCCACCCTTGGCTGCAACAACTGCAATCAAGAGTTTGTGATGACTGGAAATGAGACTTTTATATCACTGTAGAGGATTTTTGGCCCACTCTTTGAAAAATTGTAAAGGTCATGCTTGATTTAAATCAGGACTTTGACTGGGCCACTCCAAACCCTTTATTTTTGGATGAATTTGCTGGTGTGTTTCAGATCATTACCCTGCTGCATAATTCAAGTGCGCTTGAGTTTGAGGTCATGATCCGATGACTGGACATTCTACTTTGGGATTTTCTGTTAGAGCGCAGAATTCATGGTTCCATCAATTATGAAAAGTCATCAGAATCTTGATGCTGCAAAGCCCCTAAACATCACATAACCACTATGTTTGACTGTTGTTGTGCTTCTTTTTATGAAACACTGTGTTAGTTTTATGTCAGATGTAACAGGGCTCCCACTTTCCAAAACCTTTGTCTTTATATATTCAGTCCACAGAATATTTTTTCCAAAAGTCTTGGGGATAATCAAGATAATTTTTGGCAAATGTGAGACAAGCCTTTGTATTCTTTTCGGTCAGCAGTGGCTTTCACCTTGGAACTCTCTCATGGATGCCATTTTTGCTCCCAGTCTCGTTCTTATTGTTGAATCATGAACACTGACCTTAACTGAGGCGAGTGAGGCCTGCAGGTCTTTACATGTTGTTCTAGGTTCTTTTGAGGTGCTGTTGTGCTCTTGGAGTAATTTTGGTAGGATGGCCACTCCTGGGAAGGTTCACCACTGTTCCAAGTTTTCTTCTTTTGTGGATAATGGATCTCACCATGGTTCACCGGAGTTCCAAAATCTCTGCCTCTGTAACCCTTTTCAGACTGATGTATGTAAATTACTTTGTTTCTCATATGTTCTTGAATTTATTTGGATCGCATTCCTTTTTGTGATCTTTTAGCATGCTTCACTTTGTCAGACAGGTTCTAATTAAGCGATTTTTACTGCGAAAAAGTTCTACCTTGATGGTATCTAAGCACTAGTGAACCACTGGGATAAGTGCATTGGTGTAGCAGGGGATTATATAGAGAATTATAGGCATTATACGTTTAGGCTTGATTGTTTTAAAGTTACTATATAATCCACAAAACATAATTAGATGTTACAATTATTATAAAAGTGTAGTTGTGCATTCTCAGTAACTGCCCCTAGACTGCAGAATGCACTTCACATCTGCAGCTTCAGCTTCATGATGATTATATTGCAAAATCTTCTTGGACTTTCCTCACTTTTCGCCTGTGTACTGGTCAGTGCTACAATTAAGTAGTGATTGATACTGTAACTTTAAATCTTGCCTTAAGACCCATCTTTTCTCCTTGGCATAATCACTTTTTCCACATTTTGTTATGTCACAGCCTTATTCTAAAATGGATTAAATTAATTTTTTTCCTCGGAATTCTACACACAACACCCTATAATGACAACATGAAAAAAGTTTACTTGAGATTTTTGCAAATTTATTAAAAATAAGAAAATTGAGAAAGCACACGTACATAAGTATTCACAGCGTTTACCATGAAGCTCAAAATTAAGCTCAGGTGCATCCTGTTTCCCCTGATCATCCTGTTTCCCCTGATCATCCTGTTTTCCCTGATCATCCTTGAGATGTTTCTGCAGCTTAATTAGAGTCCACTTGTGGTAAATTCAGTTGCTTGGACATGATTTGGAAAGACACACACCTGTCTATATAAGGTCCCACAGTTGACAGTTCATGTCAGAGCACAAACCA
>JAOVVB010033089.1:0-15488 GCA_028570985.1 Heterobranchus longifilis
TCTGCATCTTTATGTGGTGGTTTTGCATCTATTTTTAGTCATTTTGCATCTTCTTGTGGTGGTTTTGCATCTATTTTTAGTCATTTTGCATCTTTTTGTGGTGGTTTTGCATATATTTTTGGTCATTCTGCATCTCTAGTAATTTTCTGTCTCTTTGTGGACATTCTGCATCTATTTTTAATCATTTTGCACCTCCTTGTGGTCATTTTATGGTGGTTTTGCATCTATTTATAGACATTTTGCATCTTTTTGTGGTTGTTCTGCCTCTGTGATTGTTTTGCATTTATTTTTAGTCCTTTTCTGTGTCTTTTTGGCTGTTTAACGTCTATTTTTAATCATTGTGCACCTCTTTGTGGTCATTTTGTGGTTGTTTTGCATCTCTGATTGATTTGCATTTTGTAGTCGCTTTGTGTGTCTTTGTGGTTATTGTTCATTTTGTTACAGTATGTGTATGTTTTTGATCATTTTGTGTCTACTGTCAGTCATTTAGCATCTGTTTGTGGTTGTTTTGCATCTCTGTATTCATTTAGTGTCTCTTAGCAGTCATTTTGATTAGTCTGTAGTTGTTTGGTGTATGTTTGTGGTTATTTAACATCTCTTTGTGATCTTCTTTTTTTTTCAGCAACATTTTGTGCATCAGGGCCCCTGACACTTTGGGCCCCTGGGCCTGTGTCCAGAAGGCCCTTTCAGTAATCCATCCATGACCTCCAAAAGCAACACACACTGTAAATCAGCTTTCTAGCACTCTAGCAGATGGACAATAATAAGGACACGATGATAAAGTTAGATTTATGTTATCCTTGAGGTCTACAGTCAACATTTTTGTGCGTCAGCCCTGATACTCACTGGCATTGTCCCAGAAGTCATGATAACTCACTGAAGTGTCATTTGCTCTGTTAGGCCTTTCCCCCTCCATCACTGCTTTGTGAGGGAGCAACTGAGGACAATAGAGAAGGCTGTGTGAGTGACGACCCCTGCTGGGGGAATCACGTAAGTGCAACTTGGAGCATCTTGTTTTTTCCAGTTAGGCGTCGGTGCTAAGAAATGTTGATGGATTCTTACTGGTCCTGCAGCTTAAATGTATGTTTTTACACAAGCTACAGATTATAGATAGAACTGTATCCAACTATGCGTGGCCTTAAAGCAGCTACCTTTGTCTCGACTGCCCATTTTGTCAAAAGCAAGACAATAGCTCCCCCTGTAGTCTGATATTGATAAATGCAAGCTGCAAGATTCCTTTTGAGGTACTGTATCTATTCAGTTACTGATATTTTTAGCTGTGAAATCTGTCTGACAGATCCCCTCCAGCAGAGATTCCCAATTAAAAGAGTCGATGCTGCCTTGTGTCAAAGCTTTCAGAGCAGTGAAAACACGGCGTGTCACTAATGAAGTCTGCAACAGAGAACTGTCACATTCAGGACTTTTACAGAATCGAGACAGACAATCAAAGATTATACTTGTGTGACTTGATAGACTTCACCTTTTATGAGTACTTTCTTTAAACTGCAGTGTAGTAATGATGCCTCTTCAGTTGGAGGTTCAGATGAGCAGTTTTGTCTACAGATTCGAGAACGAGGGCTCTTCTTGAATTGCTGTGTGTATTCTGTCTAGGGTTGAAACTGTATGAGTTTTCCCAACGTATTCTCATGAACGGGTTTGTATAATATCTTACGAAAATGTATGCACAATGGTTCGTATGATATCTTATGAAATATTGCCACCGTTCGATGAACGGTTCGTATGATGTACGAAATATGACCGGTGTGAAATATAAGCTGGGCCTCCTGGCTCACAATTACGTGGGTTATTTACAAATCACAGTGCATTACTTTTTATAGGAATTACTAGGAACAGTGAATGAGAACAGCCTCGATTTATAACCATCACAGAATACATCACGGTTTCACAGTATCACGGTATACAGCATTACACAATTATTATTGTTATCAGTTACAATAACCCTTAAAGGAATGAAAACAGATTGGTTTTGGTTGAATAAATGCCTTAATAAACTTGAAACCATTTGTTTTTAATGGAAGGTTGTTTAAAAAAAAGTCTCCCTTTTGAAAATAACTTACTTTTTTTTTTTAATACAATACCGTAGATAAGCAAATGGTATGATGATAACTGTCAATTTTCATACCACAGTATACCATGAAACTGGTATATTTCTGCAACCCTAACTCTGTTGCACGAATAATGTTTATTTCCCAGTAAACATTATACCTACAGCATGAGTCAGAGCGTATCATTGCCAAACAAAAAACTGTGGTGCGGCTTGAAAGATAACTGTCACTAACAGTGACTCTATGGGATGTAGGGAACATTGTCATGGGTATTGTTCCACCATAAAAGTGATTGAGTAATCCGAGTGTTGTTCCACAGATATATACCTATGCACAGTTAGGTGTAGAGGAGCGAGCGCTCCAACAATAGTCCCTTTATTGCTGTACCTCCCATAGTGTCTCTGGATCCCAGCACAACCCCCAGTGAGAGAACAAACGAGGAAGCACAATCAAAGATATGGAATGATTTCTGCCAGGAAACAGGACTAATTGATTTCCTCTGTGTCTTGCTTGTCTCTCCTGTGCCTCGTGGAGGAGCGGAGGACAGAAAGAGGACGAGAGGAAAAAGTAGGAGAAAGAAAGAGAGGCCATCAGAGGTCATCCTCCGGGACTGCAACCAAACCGAGGGGAGTTTCTGCAGACGCTCTGTGTCTCGAGCCAATCTATCTCCACAGACTTCAGAGATTCATCTGGGAGAACACCTGCACCAGTCTCCGCACCGTATACCGTTCTGCCTGCATGCCATGTCTTCCTGACTGCAGCAACATCTGGCAGAGGAGCAAGTGGATTGAAAAAGAACATCTGCACAGCAGCAAGCAGCCAAGTAAACAAACGCTCCTAATGAAAAGTAGTCTCAGTTTCCAAACACAAGGCTACATTGTTGACCACCTATTTTCCCATAATTAAGAACATATTAAGTATTGGCACGGTTTTCTGCCCCAGTTTTTGGGGGAACATTACAACAGCTGAGATATATACGATATATAACACACACACACTGTGCAGGGATATGCTGTGATATACTGCAATACTTTTTTATTGCTCCAAAGGAAAGTCAATTAGCAAGGTACGCATATGAAATAAAGTGCAATACAGGGAGCAATGTTCCAAACAGCATGCAATATTCACTCAGATAATGGATGTGTTTTTTTATGCAGAAATGCACTGTATGCTGCGCATAGTAGAGAGCAGCATACTGTGTATTGGGTAATAAATATATAATATGCTGAAATATCCATTGGGTAATAATGCTCTTTCATTTCTTTAACACAACATAGTTAGTTTTCTTCCCACTTTGCACATTGGCATTGAAAAACATTCTCAAATTCACTGTATGTTCCTTCGTTCTTTTTCATTTCAAGAGCCCGCGAGACACAATACAGGATCCCTCCAATGCAGCACAGTTCCAACATTGAGACTGCACACTTGAGCAGGAGTGCATACTGTAAGTACACACGATTGGCTTATGGCGGTCATGTGACTGCGGACTGTAGTCCCCTGTGTTAGGAAACAGTAATTGAGGCTTCCATATGGTATAGATCAGATGTAGCCTTCACCACAGCATTCCTCCAGCACAGAGGCTGCGCGCTTCAATCCACAATGAAAACTGAGCTTATCAAACAACTATCTGCAGAAGACTGTACTTATTAGACACCTCCTGCTGAACACTCTTTTTTTTTTTACTGAAAACTGAAAGCTGTACTCTTGTGCTTTTGTTTTGATTATGATGTACTGCAATATAATCTTATAATATCCAATGAGAATATCAGTGTTTGTGGTGGGTGTTAAACAGGAAAACAGTACGTGTGGTCTTTGCAGCACAAAACCATTTTTTCTATGGCAGATTATGTCAAACAATCTACAAAATCCTGCCCACTTTCTATTTGCCCACATGCATGCACGTCCATACATTTAACTAAGTAGGTGGTTATAATACGCTTGATAGTCCTACACCTCCCTGATGCTGCCAGAATCCTGTGTATCCCATAATCATCAGTCACTGTGCTGCTCTTATTACACACTGTGTACATAATGGTGTGCAACTATTTGCTTTACAGTTATACTAATAATACATGTGAACATTAGCTATATAGACACTGTTTTAATGTATAAACCTGCATTGCAGTGTGCAAATAATACCACACTGCTGCATGTGGAAAAAAGGAAATGATTAAACAGGAAAATCCTCAAAAATAACAACAAGCCATTTAGGCAGCACCTAAGCCAAATTAATGATTAATGAAAACTATATATCTTTATTATTATATATTTGTTTATTATCTGCTCTAGCTTCTCCATTCTCTTCTACAAGTCTTCCACAAACGTAGGGAAAACACTGCATCTACCTAAAAGCAAAAACAATTAGGCCAGGTATTATCTTTAACATAATCTTTATCATTTATATAGTTACTGTAGAGGCATACAGATTTGGGTTTAGTAACCATTCTTACATACAGTGCCAAGAAAAAACAATTACCTACATTTATGCATAATTCATCCATAAAATGTGGTCTGATCTTCATCAGTGTTGCTATAATAGACAAATACAATCTATGTAAACTAGTAACACTTAAATAATCTCAATATTAAAAGTGAAAATAGGAAATAGTATGTGAACCCTTTCACAAATGACCTCTACAACACGCTACTACAAGTCAGATTGTCCCATTAATGAGTTGAAATTGTAGTTAGTGGTTAGTTGTGCCTTGTTCTGTACAAAACACATGAAAAATATTGATTATTGACACTCATTTCTTCACAAACTGATGTGATCCTTCCATCATTCACATGCGCTTTCAGATGAAGCAAGGTGGCAAAAAAAAGGTTAAACCCTTCCATTTCAGTTAAGGATCTGTGAAAACATCTCAAAGTCACTGAGGTCGTGATTTATGTCTCAGGAATAATGGTAGGACACCATGGAGGAAAAGCACAGTTCTCCCTTAAAATAAATTGCTGACATTGTAGGCGACATCTCAAATTGGCAACCTGAATGTTCTATTATGTTACTCGGACAATGTTCTGTGAAAACGTGAAACATAAGACTATATTTTACTACACGTTGTTTGAGTAATAAAGCAAACTCACAGCCTACTATAACATCACTCTTAAGGTGAAGCATGGAGTAGGGATCACCATGATTTGCAGTTGTTTTGCTGCCCCTGGGCTCGAACAATTACTCACTGGGAAAGCTATGCTCCCAAACATATAAAAATTATTTTTACAAGTTGAAGTTTCAGGGTAGCTGTCGGTCATCTGATGCTTAATAGAAGTTGGGTGATGTAACACGAAAAATGCCCCTAAACACAGTGAAAAATGAACTACAACATGGAGACATAAGAAAAGTAATGTTAAAGTCAGCCCTGACCTCAAATCAATTGAGATTCTGTGACAAGAACTGAAGAGAGGCCATTCATGATCAAGACATTCATGAAATATCAATATGATTAAACGGTTTTGTATGAGGAAATGGTTTAATGTGGAGATGTGATCAACACATGCAGGAAACATTTTAATGTTCAAACATTTCAATAAATACACCAAACCATGCAATTGTCTCCATGTTACTATTTCAGGCAGTGTGTCAGTATTGTAACTTTGAAGACCACATTTTAGGACTAAATTATGCAAAAATGCACTGAATTTCAAGGGGTTCACTTACTTTTTCTTGGCACTGTATATGTTAATTAAATGCAACTAATAAGCCTATTCCTCTTAACCCCATGGGGCCCTCCCCTGGTGGTTCATGGACCTCTCCTCACTCAGCTAAGGGATTTGGGATCGCAGTATGGGACAAGGATGCTTAATTTTTAAATAGCCTACACCAAGTTCCAGGTATGTTATTTTAATATCTACCAACTCTGGGGCTTTTTTTTCTTTAAGTGTTTTATTAGCAAACTCTTCAAAAGGATAACCGGGGTTTCACCTTAAAATATTGCGATATTTTAGTGTTCAAACCAGGGTAATCACACTACACTACTACATGTCTTTTTTCACAGCTTTATTGAGAAAATGCAATACATTCATTGCATGGAGTATACATGTTCCAGTTTTTCCATTATAAATGTTGCAGTAAATATATTTCATAGTAGAAAAATGATACAAACATAAATTAAATTGCACAACAAACAACAAAATAGGGAAAGGAAAGAAGAATAACAAAAACAAAAACCTTGAGGGTCTAAACATTTGGAGTAAATCTGAAATGTCTAAATCTAATATTTCCTTTGCAAATTTATAATTTTGAGTTTTAAGTTTTCAATAGTAGTGTTTTCAAATCTTATCTTTAAGAATATAAAAGGACTGTAGTGTCTTAAGCCATATCATTTTATGGATAGAATATTTTAATAGGATATTTTATTTATTATTTTTTTGAAAAGTTCAAACCAAAATCAAATAGATTCTCCTTCACAATCACAAAAAAGTGCATTTGTTGTTTACAGCTGGGAAGAAATTAGGCTACAGATATTAGCAAATTACAGATATTCACTTTAGTGCTACATAGGGGTGTCACAATTTAAATTAGGCCATCGATATCAAAAGCAGGATTGGCGATTTGAATACATTATTTAAACATGACCTATGGCCTTAGCGTGGTACATTCCAAAAAATGTATGGCAGTCATATCACACTTTTAAGGAAGAATTTGAAAATATCTGATCTTTACGAACCAAGGCTCGATAGAGTAACAATGGCTTAGCCGTCAGTGCTGAAAAATAAAACGTTTAAATCGAAAATTGAATCGAATCATGACCTTAAAATCGTAAGTCTAACTGAATCATGGATTTGGAGAATCGCCCCTATAGTGCTATCATGCCAGTTTAGTAAAACTGTTTCAATTTCCACATAAAAATAGGGATTTTCCCTGTCCATTTATCATCTAAAGTAATGACGATACAAAGTAATTAACTATGCAGGTAACTGTTAACTAAGTAACTAAGTAAATGGGATAACCATAGCAATAGAACGCTATATAATTCTATTTCTATGGAGATGTTTGTGTTTTGGATGAGTCAGTGACGTCACGCGTGGGAACAAAAGCCTGTGGCGTAGGTATATTTTTGAGCATGCTAGTTAGCTAATGGTTACTTAAACTAGTAATTAAATTAGTAATTTATTACACAACTTGTCACCCCCAAATACTGCCGTCGAACTTCGGGTTTAGAACAACACAGTGTACTGTCTCTTTAAGATCCCTCAGCTAGTCTGTTTCGTATTGATCAATCCACCATTTTCCAACACACAGCGGCGGCAGTGCTAACACAGCTCCGGCAGCGCCAGAGAGACGAGAGCAGCCACCCCTCTACCTGGAGAGGAAGCCAGGGACCGGGGGCAGTCATGGCAGCAAACATGTACCGGGTTGGAGGTAAGGTGGAGGGGGGGAAACATTTTAGAACCTCCCCGTGGTGTTTTTATGGCGGACTCGCCGTGATCCACCGCGGGTCTTTTATGGTATTTACAGAGCGTGGTCCGTCTTTCCTTCCCTTCTTTTATTTCCCTAAAGCTAAAGAGCCTTGTGCTTCACAGATGATGATGGTGAAGAGGAGGATGGTGATGAAGAGTAGCGGCTCGCTTTACTGCTTGATTCCCTCGTTTCTTTTGTGTTTGTTGTAACTTGCGATGATCCCAAACTTCGACATGCTGATGCACCTAAAGTAGCATGCATTGTGTTTTCTATATATTTAAGGTAACATGGCGAACGTATTGTAAAAGTTTTGCGTGCCATTCAACTATTGCCCCGGCTACTCTTTCACAATGATGACTAACGCTGTTACGTTAATTCACTAACCTGCAGAAACCCCGTTTGCAGATGCTTTTATTAAGACGATGCAGAGAAAGGAACTATCGGATTAAAAAAAAAAAAAAAAAAAGTTAAAGCTGTGATGGGATCTCATTGCATGCTTAAAGATGCATTGCACATTTTTTTAAACCAGGGTTATTTTTTCTTATTTTGTACAGGCATATCCAGTTAATACCTAATTGAGATTGCTGTTTTCCCTCCCACTCATTTTCTGCTTATGTTGCTCTGATTCATATGAGAGCAGGTACTGTGTAAAAATAGGCACATGAAAGTTACTGCAGCTATACCTTAGTTGAAATGAATATAGCATGTGGGTTTTTTTGGGGGGGGTTGGACCACTGGTCTGGATATGAGAAAGGATGGAACAGCACAAGATAAAAGGACAGGATAGGACAATTATCAGATGCTTTACACAAAATAAATGTTGGTGTTGCACAATTTTGTCTCAACAAGCCATTTTATTAGGCAACTTAAAAAATGTTCTCTTCAAATTTCTCTGTCAAAAAGTATCCGAACAACCACATAAAGGTGTGCCATGACCGGCAGGACTGTAGATGGCAGGTGTAACTATTCATAGAATAGTTCCCTTATCCGTTGGGAGCTGGCAGATATTTTCATTCATTTTCATTCATTGCAGTCCCAAGTTTTCCTTGTTATAGCTGGGTAGCCAAATTGCAATACTTCTTTTTAAGTGTATGCAAACATGTGTATGTCAAAGGGAGATGGAGGGGATGGAGTGACTGGTTACATTCTGAAGAATATTTACATGCGATCATCACAAACAATTGTCTGGTGAAACGGGAGATATATTTACATGCGATCATCATCACTGACAATTGTCTAGTGAAACAGGAATGCTGTGACTCTCCTTGGCGTGGTACCCGCATCAAAAATAGCCTGTAGTGAACGTCATAGCCCTCTTATATAGTCAAATGAAACGAGGCCTACCTGAGTGAGGACAGGATTATGTCCAGAGCAGGGCACAAAGTTAACACTTTGCCAGCCAAATGTTGCTGAATTTAGTACGTCTCTTCACTCTGTCAGCCTCACGCTGAGGTTGGGTGTCTTATCTGTAGAAAAATCATATGCCTGCAAAACAATAAACATTTGAATTACACTCATTCCTCTGAGAGACTTTAAAGCTTTACGGACTTATATTTCTAATAACATTTGTGAGTTGTGTGTGAGTGTGGTGGTTGTTTTGAATGAATGCATTATGTCATTTGTTCTTAGGTCTCTCGTGCGAAAGAGATCTTGATCTCAATTAAATTTCCTGAATAAATAAAGCGTAAATAATACCATAAAGCTGTTCTTTTCGACCATGTCAGCCATACAAGTTATTGTTTGCCCTTGGTGGACAAAATCAAAACATTACAAATAGGCTTAATTGTGTAATAACCCAAACTAATCTGAAACCACAAAGCATAAAAATCACATTACTGAATAAACATACCATTAAATTGCGTTTTTTTCCCGCAGTCACAATTATAATGCAGATCAAAACAAGCACAATTTAGGCCAAAAATAAACCCAATAATTGACTGAAGTTTCTCCTGAGACCAATTCAACCCAACATCAGAACAAAGCAGAAGCATTGGAAAGATGGCCGCCACTTTGTAAGACAATGCAGGATCATCTTGGAAAAGCAATGACTTCCCTTGTGATTGAACCGTGAACAAAAGCTGGCTCCGTAGGCCCTGATGTCTTTGTTGTTATCGTGCAGGCCACACGCCACTCTTCCTGCTCCTGCAGCGCTCCTTCCTTGTGCTCCCCCCCCCGATACACAGGAAAGTGTTGGTGACTAAGTATAGGCTGTATCATAAGTCTTATCATCTTAATGATGGGAAGGGAAGAGATGCTAGCCTGGAGTTTTTGTGCCACAGAAGTTTTAAAAGTCTGAACCTCCAAACAAGAGTCACCAGGCTCAGGAGGTAGAGTGTCCTTTAGTCACAAGGTTTGCAGTTTCATCCCCGGCTCCTCCTGTCTGCACATCGAAGTGTCCTTGAGCAAGACACCAAGTTGCTCCCAATGGGCAGGCCAGTGCCGTGCATGGCGGCTCCGCCACCATCGGGTGTATGAATGTGTGTGTCAATAGGTAAATGAGAGGCAAATTGTGAAATGCTTTGTCCAGTTAAGGTCGCAATGCAATCCATTATCAAGACTGGCTGCAAATAGGGCCGCTACTAATGATTATTTTCATTATCGATTTGTCTGCAGATTATTTTCTCAATTAATAGATTCATTGTTTGGTCTATGAAATGTCAGAAAATAGTGAGAAATATCCATCCCAGTTCCTCAAAGTCCATGGAGATATTCAGTTTAATATGATATAAAACAAAAAGCAGGACATCCCCATATTTTAGAGGCTGTAAACAGAATTTTCTACCATTTTTGCATGGAAAATTAATTTAACGAAATCAATTATCAAAATAATTGTAATCGATTAGTCGACTAATCGCTGCAGCTCTAGCTGCAAACTTATTGTTCACACAAAAATGAGAAAAGGTTTGTTGAGGTCTTGATTTGAATGCTTTAAATCAGGGGTTCTTAAATAGTTGAAACCCAAAAGGGAAATTTGACGTCTCCCCAGGACCCAAACTTACAAAAATACATCATGAATTGGCATGACATCTACATTTATAAACTTAAGATAAAGAAGACAACAAACCATGAATTTAAAATGCATATGAAATGTACTTATTTCACTATAAAAGTACATCACAACAATAATTAAATTTGCTGAATGTAGTGTTTCTTTCTGTAAAGTTTCTCACCACCTGGACCCTAACTTTGGGAAAGACTGCTTTACAGGATAGGTTTCAAGTCTGTGTTGTTAAAACAACAGTAAGTGACCATATGGACATTGAAACAAGTTTTGCTTGTTGTAATCATTCCTCCTGTTGCCATTAAAATATCCTTCCTTAATGCACTTCCAATGAAAGTGATGGGGGACAATATCCACAGTCATCTTGCAAAAATTCTGTGCAAAAATGTTTCCTAAGTTTATCAGAAGCTAATATCAGGCTTTAGCATTCTTTATCGTTCATCATGATGATCTCAAGGTAAACAGTAGAAATCAGGCATTTGCTTGCATGTATTTGAACACAACGCCTCGTTGCATGACGTCGCGCTGTGGCAAAAGTTGAGCCAGGTTCAACTTTTTGTGTTTTTATTTTTATTTTGCTGAAGCCCTGTGCATTGGCACCTCCGCTGCACCACCAGACTGCCCCCTCTCAAATGAACGAGGGGCTGCGTTTCTGATGTCGGGCTGAGCGTGGCCTTACTGAGACAAATCATGTGGGTATCTTTCAAAGTTACAGATTTTTTAGTACAAACCCTCCTCAGTGTTTCCTCAAACAGTGTTTCTGCTGAGCTGCAGTGGAGGAACAGTAACACAAAGAGGGGATTTTGTACTAAAAACACTGTCACTTTTTGAGATGTACAGAAGATGGTTTGTATAACTAAGACTGCTAAAGCCTGATCTTCACTTCAGATAAACTGTCTCGTGTATTTTTGCACAGGACAAGGACTGTAGATTAAGATGGCATCTCTTGATGACCTTCATGGACACCAGACTATGTTTTAAGACAGAATTGATTTGTGAAGCTCTCCTTTAAATAAATACTTGTACTAAGGCTGTTGGAGTGTGACAACTCTTGTACAAAATGTGCTAAATGTGTTTACTAACTTAAAAAGAGACAAACTTTGTTGTCAGTGCCCACATTTCTTTTTGGCTAGTGAGGATTTTTCTCCATGCTGCCAGTTATGATTCAGCTTAAAGGTGTTGTAATGTTTACTAATCTACAAACTGACTAACTTACAAACTTTGACAGTGCCCACACTTTGTTTGGCTGGTGACTGGTGTTAATTTCCCACGCTGGCAGTTGCCTCTCTCGCAGGTCCGGTGGGTGTACTCACAGAGATAAGTCCCGAGTCTTGCTCGCCGACATCCTGCCAAATTCAGGATGATCAGTTGGACAGATGCATGACAAGTGTCCCCATCATCGCATTTCTTCAGAGGCCAAACTGCACATGCATCCATCACAATAAACAGTATTTGCTGCAAGCGAGATGCCTTGTGGCGTCTTTGCGGCGCCTCAGCTATTTGCAATTCAAGATCTGGTCGTCTAAACTGCCCTAAAATAGTTGTTTGAGAGAGCAGTTTTGTGTAAAACCTACACACGTTTGCTGATTAATCACATTTGAATAAGAACAAGCTGCACGGGTGGCTGAGGCACGAGTGCAAAACAGATGCATGATGGGAGTAAAGTTGCTGTCACTGTTTATGAGATCAAAAGAAATCCCTCTCAGTTTATACGTCACTAAACAGATTAAAGGCTGTGGCCATCAAGTCCGTATTTTGCGTATGTTTTTTTCAATCCGTTGTGAAGAAAATCGTTACGCACACCGAGTCTGATGCGTTTTATTATTCTATTTGTAGCGAAAATTCGCAATACGAGATAAGGAGATGAGAGCAAGGAGAGTTTCGCCTGCTGATTAAGGAGCTGCAGTGTTTCCAGGTCTGTTTCAGGATTTCAGTGGTCCAGATTGATACACGCTGTACCTGCAAATGTAGTTGCGAGTGCCACTACAGGATCCGCTGCCGATCTAGCCGACCCGCGTGTCCACCAAGTCCGTGTTCGGCGCAACTCGTACTCCCTGCTCCGTTATCATGACGGATCTATTTTTGCCGGAACAGCTCGAGTCTCTGAAGCGTGCAGTTCACTTGCAAATGTATGTTAGTGCCTGTATTTACATTTTGGATTATGAAGTTTGCATGTACGGTGGCTCTGAGTGGTCAAACTCCTCTCTAAAGACTTTTGACAGATGCAAAAAAAATGCATAAAATTGAAAGTTTCGGAATCAGTGTGTAAACATGACAAACAACATGAAGCCGTATTCGACAATTTTGGATGAAAAATACGGACAGAGTGTGCAAAGGCCTTAACTCTGACATTAATAAAAGCGGCATATTTGATGTTTTACATGAAATGCTGTTCACTGTGGATTATCTCCGAGCTCAGTTGGAGAGTTTCAGAGCATTAAGTAAAAGATTTTTATCTATTATCTGCAAGTAGACGTTCACCCTCTTCAGCCAGGAATGCCGAGCGGGACTCGGTTAGATAGATGGGTTGATCCTGCCAGTTAGAGTGATATCAAAGTGTGAGAACGAGCTGTGAGATTGATTTAGGAGATTAAACTACCTCCCATTACCATAGAAACCTCCATCCATACTATGACAGTCTGAGACTTAATCTCTTCCACGGTTGCTGCTCACGACAACAGACACACACCTCTCAGTGGGAGTGTGTGTGTGTGTGTGTGTGAGTAAGCATTGGGTGGGGTGTGGGGGTATGTGCGCATGGACAAGCGTGGGCGGATGTTCACGTTCTCCGCTTCCTGCTTCTCCATCTCCCCTCCCTCGCTCTTGCCCAGCCCTTTTCATTACTGTCATATATAGTATGCTGTTATATAGACACCGCTACTGTATTTTCCATGGCTGTGTATGTAGACTCAGTACTTTTGAATCCCAAATGAACTGTGGCTATAAATTCGAATTTTGTAGTTTATTACAATATATTCTTGAGGCAAAGTTCCTGCACATCTGATTATATCAAGATGACTTTAATTAATGATGCATCTGAGAAGTTTAATGTTTTGAGGTTTTAGTTAGTGTCACCAACATAAGGCGTCCCAAAATGTTTTTGCATTGGTAAAACTCGGCTATTATTTGGAAAAATACACATTTCTAGTACTTTTGTGAGTTGGTTGAACTTTGCTGCTGATGCCTCCCGTTTGTGTCTGTGCCTGCTAGAACTGGTGCGCTCCCATGAGGCTTTGCTGCTGGCATTGTGTGGCAGCAAGGGCGGGGAATATTGCTTAAATGGATAGCCGGGGCAGGAGCTGTCTTGATTCTCTGTCAGGTGATCAGATCAGTGTGTTTGATGCTTTAGCAGATAGGCCTAGTATTTTTTTTGGATTGTATTTGTCTACAGTACACACAGTTAAAACAAAGAGTGGTGTCCCCTAGGGTTGGCTGATATGTTAAAAATGTCCAACCGTGCGTGCTGCTTCTTGCGGCGGCGGCGGCGGTAGGTAATATAGATTTGAAGATTAGAAGATTCAACGATTTGTTCCTTTTATTTTCGTTATCTGGCAATCAGAAAATCCATTGGCATGAGTTTCATTGATGATTTCGACCACATTCACATTGGTCAAATGTGGTCAATTGCAGTCACAGTTTCATAATTAACCGAAACTATTTTTACACTTTTTACACGGGTGGGGTCAGCGCAGTCTGCCCGGGGTATTCAACTCAGTGTGGCAGGATCCCTTCTGGGTCTGGAATCAATAGCTTTCACCTGGCCTGCTTGTATTTCTTTAAACCAATCACAGTTGTCTCGGGCGGCGCTACGCCACGGCTGCACTGAAGAGACTTTGAGAACCACACGAAGGGAAGGAGGGACTTCCTCCGGCCGCGTCTGCGGCGATGTCGGCAGCCCACCCGACCCGTCTTTAAACACAGCCCCCCTCTCATTTACCATGCTTTGTGGGTGTGACTTTTTTTTGCCGTGTCATCACCATCATATATATAGCCTACACCATCTGTGGGAAACACTGTTCATCAGACTTCCTCTGCTAGAATATAAAAATGTAAAAAAAAACAACAAAAAAAGTCACTGATGGATGATTTGACTCTTTTTAGGGGGCAGCCATAGTTTCAGTTTAATAGTTTGTAGAGGCCTGATGATATTAAACTCTGCAGTATTTCTCAAAAAAGTAAGAAAAACAATGAACATCATTTTGTGCAGCGGGTATATTTTGTTAATCATAAATCTTGTGCCCGCAGTTTTATCTTGTGACATGAAAACTATCAATTTTGACAACCTTTTAAAATTATTAAACAACCATCTAACAGTCTGTTAGTAACAATCATTCAGACCATCAAACTTTAATTTAATCTGGAGACAACTTGCCATTCAGATGCCAAACCATAAAAAGATGTTTTTTACGGCCTTCACTGTCCGTCATACATTTCCTGCTTTGTTTTCTCCTGTAGGCACAGATGGCATTCATACCGGAATAATGCCTCTATAACGTTAATAATTCTCTTTACCATTTTATGGACCGAAGAAACTGGATCATTTTAACCAACAAGATGTAATTGTGTAGTTTGGATGATAATCCATGTTTTTTTTGTGTGTATGGTGGTCGTATGTTAGTCCTCCACTTCTACACCTTTAATACACTAAAAACGAATACACCTTTTTCACTGTCTCTCATTTCAGATGTTTGCTCCTATTTTAACTGTGTTACAAACTCATTCGCCCACTTAACGTTTCTGCTCGGCTGTGTACTCCTTTTCTGCCCGTCTCTCTCAGACTCCATCAGTTATCTCATGTGTTCCCTCTCTCATCATTGCGTCTCTCTGACGGTCGGCCTCTCTCTCTCTCTCTGGCCTGGTTTGAATCAGCCCAGCAGACTCTCTCTTTTGGGGCTCGGTAACATGCCTTGATTGGCTCGCACAAAATTCGACTGCACTGTGACATCACAGGCGCCGGAGCTTGCGGATTGGCTGACGCTGGGAGCGGGGGATGGCGAGGGGTGGAGGGGGGGGGGGGGGG
>JAOVVB010033098.1:0-15488 GCA_028570985.1 Heterobranchus longifilis
ATAAAAAATCAAGTTGTGACCCAAAATTAACCAGCACCTTAAAATGTAAGAAATAAAGCCTAAAAGACACAATAGGACAATATGTATGATTATGTGTACTTGTATAGAAAGAAATGTGATATAGACTTGTATGGAGAAAATATAGTACACTGAATTTATCGCATGATATTTGTTTTAAAGGGTCTGAGTGACCAACTCTGTCAGATGGTTGGAAGCTCATCATCGGGTCTGCTCCTCCAAACACCAGACGCTGCATCTCTTTGTTTTGTAAAGATCATTCTGTTGGTTTTGTTTTATTTTTACACAGATCATAGTAGTAACTATTTCAATTGTTCCCCTCCAAAAGGTTTAAGAAGCAAGAGATGTAATGCATTTTGATAATAAAATAATCATGATGGTAATGTATTTTGAAAACTGCCATTGTGATGTGTTATTTGAGGGACTCGCTTGTTTTGCACACGTCACTTTTTACAGTGAGACTTCATTATTGTGGTAAATATCTGACCTATTTGACAACTGCTTTATTTATTGATTTATTGATTTCGGACTCCAGTGGACACAGTGCGTTACGTGTCCTGCTCCAGTTAATATGGAGGTTTTTTTTGTTTCTTTATAATCAATCAGAACAGGTTTAACATGGAAGACAATAGATCTGAGAGCAAAACTATCAACATTGCAATAAAAGATGTTTTATCACAAGCAAAATACATTTTTGATTAAAATGTGTACCTTTTGCGAATCCAAAAGTTTTGTTTGCAAATCCAAAAGTTTTGTTTGCAAAGAAAAGTTTTTTTTGCAAATTCAAAAGTTTTGTTTGCAAACAAAAGTTTTTTTGCAAATTCAAAAGTTTTGTTTGAAAATCCAAAAGCAAGTTTTTTGGATTTTCAAACAAAACTTTTGGATTCACATTTTAATCCCAAATAAAAAAATTTTTATTGCAGTATCACTAGTTTTGCTCTCAAACGTCTGCTGTCAGACTGCAGAATAAAGTCTGTCCTCCATTGATTTGTTGGCTGCTGCTGCACGTCGCGCAGTAAAAACTTCAACAATGAATGGGAATGTTATGTACAGTGGGCCATGTTAGTCACTGAGCGTTCGTCACATACATCAGAGCGCCAACACGTCACACAGAGCGTTCTCTCATCGCCGCGCCCATTTCTCGGGGAAAACAATCCTGCGCCCTGCGTAGACGGCAACAGCATAAACTGACAGTTGAACAAATCTCCAGATTTGTACTTCAAACAAACCGGTTTCAATTATTGACACCGCCATGTCCTAAAAAAGCTACAGACCAGACCAGAGCTGTGTCCCCCTGGTGAATAGTGTTTCTCCCGTGAGGTTAAATGATAGCGTCCTCCTCCGTGGTTAATGTCAGGTTAAGGTTGCTTCATGTAGGTAGGAAAACACGTCTCTCTCTTTATACATCCACGGTCTCGACGGGGAAACACCGGCATCGCCAAGGCTATTTTTCGGGGGAAATAAACGTGCTATCACAGGAGAGAAACTGGAAAATGCCAAATAGCCATCTAGCGAATTAGCTGAGACTTTTAACAGATTTAACAGACAGGTATGTAAATATTCACTGTCAGTGTGGTAAATGATGCTGGTGACAGTTAGCTAACGTTAGATTGAGTGGGAGGCTGTGCATACATGTCGTCCAACATTTTAGAAACATGTCATAGTTCTGCATAGCACAGGGGTGGACAGTTATTTTCCATGGGGGGGCGCCATATGAGAAATTGATCAGCGTGCCGTGGGCCGCACACAGATGTGACTCACTGTGAGGACTGAAGGCTGTGACGAGCTGAGCGAGGAGATCACAGTCGTCTGCAGCTGAGAGGTGGATCATCTGTCAGAGACGGGCCAACATGTGAAGTTTTACAGTGTGTGATGCATAACGGATACAGGATGCAGTGACAGTAGAAGAAGACTTCTGGCATCAAGTGATTACACTTACAGTTTAATATAAAATCTATTGTTTGTTATCATCACCAATAAACACAGCTCTGACATATTTCAGAATAAAGGACCAATAACAGTTCAATGGTAAGCAAAATGATATTGACTGTTTTTGTTATATTTTAATTGTAGTTTTTCTGAGTGCTCATGAGGGCCTCGGGGGCCACACAGAACCTTTCAGCAGGCCACATAGTATGTGGTCTAAAAAGGCCCCCAGAAGGCATAGCACAGTGTCTCGTTGAAAAACAGTTGAAAAACAATTAAAAACAGCAGAGAATAGTGAGTCGTCAAAAATCCACCAAAAACACCACAGTATAGCATGTGTTTTTTGGCCAATTGTTTTTTCAAAATGCCTGATATTGTAGTATGTTGTCTAAAAAGGCTCCCAAAAGGCATTGCACAGTTTATTTTTGAAAAAAAAATCAAAATCTGCAGAGTATAGCGTGCTGTCAAAAATCTCACCAAAACGCCATAGTATAGCACAGAGGTATTCAACTAAAATTCAAAGAGGTCCAGTTACTAAAACGTCCTCCAGCGAAGGTCAGAACATCGAACCTTTTAGCACACAGACACATTATGGCTCTTGTATGGAAAACAAACATAAATAAAGTTAGTCAGCACAATGAACTTCAGGCCACATTACAAGTAAAGAAAACAGAACTAAATTATTTTGAATAAAAACAGGATTTCATTACTATTCTAGAAAAAGTGCAAACAGCTTTGAACAATCTCTTCTCTTTTTTCACTCTGTCTCTCTCTCTCTGTCTGTCTGTCTGTCTGTCTGTCTGTCTCTCTCTCTCTCTGTCTCTCTCTCTGTGTCTCTCTCACTACTGGCAGTAACTTTTTTTTCTGTCTGTCTGGATGTCACCAGGTACTGAGACTATTTTTCAGCGATAGTTTAATTTCCCTCCGTAAATGAACACAGAAGTCAGAAGGTCTTTAACTGTGGAAAGCAGCTCACACTGTATTTTACACGACACCGCCCTATCACAATAAAAGCATTGAGTTAAAAAAAAAGGGATTCTGTGCAAAGAAACGCTTGAGGGCTTTTAATCTGAAACGAAAACAGGAAGTGTTTTAATCATGGCCTATTCTACAGATACAATGTTAAAACTGCAGTGAAAGGCGTTATTTTTTTACGCGACTCCTGAAGTCAAGATGTCACGCAGCTGAGCCGCAGCTGAGAGGCAGCCTGCGTTTACATGAGCGCCGAAATCAAAAACTACAGGTTCGGCGAGGCAGACGCACGCCTGATGTTGGTGGTGTGTTTGCACTGTGGCGCCCGTATTCCGGATTGGACGGCGTTTGGGTCCGGACCCGGACCGGAGTCCGCCAGTTGGTGATGGCTGCTGTAAACGAAAACAATCACGACAACAATTAACATTCATTTGTTGAATGACAATATAAAATGTCAACGATGAAACCGGGAGAGTGTGTGTCATCAAATTTATCTTCCACCTACACCATGAAAATGTCAGCCAGGAGAGCTCTTGACCCTGAGCGGATGCACAGGCGCTGAACTATTGTGAACGAGGAAACGTTTGGCATTTCCGCTCACAGCAGTTTTTGTGACCGGGGAGACGGATCGACCCGGGGTCTGAGACCATCAATTCTGCCCCGCGCGCAATCAGGCCTTTTTTTTTTTAGTGTATTCTATTGCATCCTCAGTGTAATCATCCAACATTTTCATTTCCCCCTGCCTTCCTCTCGGGCGTACTTCCAGCTGTCTGGAATGTTTTTCTATCACTGACGGAGACGGGGGCTTTACGGTTTTCAAGGTAATTGGTATGTGGCAGTTTGAGCCCGTGGATGGAAATATTCGGTATGAATCATGACGTTATTGCTGTTTTTATGAAGACTTATAATATCAATGCACATATTTCAGTCAGGGCATCTCTGGTGTAGGAGTCTCAAAAGCTACACGTCATTATTGTATGAGGGGGGGGGGGCATTGTCTTTGTAATGAACAGCTCGTTATTTACGACAGATGTGAGAAAAACCTTGAAATATGATTTGTGCTATTTTCTTATGAGTCCCCAAATCCCACAAATTAAGCACGCTCATAAAAATTAAATCTTCACCACTTTTGCTATTTCTCTCCGTTTTACTTTCTGTTGTCCCGTTATGAATTCCCACCATGAATTCGCTCTCTTTATCTTCCTCTCGCACCGTCGATCGTCTCCTCCGAGCTTTTTGCTGACTCGAGTGATTTATTCAGAGCTCAAATTCAGTCTCGTGGACGAAATGTGAAGAACGTCCGTGTCCCTGGGGGCAGCCGGCTGGTCACACTTGGAATACACTTCCCTCCATCTCTGCCAACCATTTGCATCCTTATTTTACACACTTTCTTACTTTGAGATGCTCTCTCTTTAAGACCCCTTCCCCACCGGCCTAAAAAAAACCCCACTGACACCTGCTAACATCTGCCGTTTGTCTTCACTGTGAAAGCTTACAAACAGCATTCATCCCCTGGACAAATGACTCTGCAGCAGTCACGGGTATTTTCAGTCATAAAACAGCCTGCATGGATTGCTGCTCGGGCGTGTAGAAAGTAAGTACTTGCCCTGATGAAGGCCTCTAAGGCTGAAACGCGTAGGCGTGTTTTTATCATTAAATAGCCAATGGCAGAATAAAGGCTTTTTAATCATTACCTTCCTGAGTGCCTCAGATTCCTTCTACTTAGTCACGGGTATTTATCGGCTCCAGCTCAGATTGGCAGTAATGTGAACACCCGGGTGAACGCACTAATTTTCACCACTCTACCTGCGCAATGCTGTGACGCACGTCATCGCGGCCGTCTGTCTCCGTCCAAGCAGCACTCAAACACAGTTTGAACAAGAGACTGAATAAACAGATATTTAAACCTTAACATTTTCACTGGCCTCCATGCTGCTTCACTGTTTACTAACCCTGTGCTGTGTGTGCTGTGCGTGTGTGTGCATGCGAGAGCACTCGGAGCAGTGAGAAGAGCTGAAGTTTAATAGTAGTTTAATAAGATATCAAGTGAATGTGCAGCAGACTTTTGCAGAGTTTTGTGCACTGTATGGGAAAGCTGTAGTAGGAAAAGTTAGCACCTGTTTTCCTGCACGTTCGTGACAGTAGGCCTACTCTTCTTCTGGCAATGGGGAAAGGGGTCGATCGTCTATTTTTAGTGGGTGTTCCCGTGTTAAAGCCTGCAGCAGTGTCGGTATAAAGCCTTATACTTCTGCCAGGGAGGAAGTCCCTCCTCCCCTTCGTGTGGTTCTCAAAGTCCCGTCGCTGCAGTCGGGGCGTAGCGCCGCTAAAGACAATTATGATTGGTTTAAAGAAATACAAACAAGCCAGGGAGTTGTTTCTACTGTACTGGAGTGAAAGCTATTCAATCCAGACCTGTTGTGTTCAGACCAGACGTGAATAAAATAATCTACTGGCGTAATTCGCGCGAGTTTGGACGCTGGAATCTTTTGCTTTGACACACTTTATTCACGCAATTACTCGCATCGCTTGCCGTGGAAGTTCAGATTTTTCAACTCACACGAATGAGCTAATTTGAGTCATTTGCTTCATCGCGCCGCTCAATTCGCGTCGCCCGACCGGAACTCGCATCTAATTGCGTCTTTACATTGATTTTATATGTAATTAATTCACGCAAATTACTTTATTCACGTCCAGTGTGTACACGACATAACACTCTACTGTGTATCTATTATTATTATTGTTATTATTATTATTATTTCCCACTTTAGCCACCTTGTGGTTGTTCACTGCAATGTTATCATTAAATAATGTATGCAGTGTGTCTTTTGTTCGTTTTTTTCTTCTTTTTTCTTTCTATTTTGCATTTATTCTGTCACTCCTCTGTTTCAGTGATTGTGAAAACGAGATGGTGCATCTCCAGAGGTTTTATCCTAATAAATATTTGAATATGATTATTACTAAAAATACCTCACTGGGTGCTCTACAAAGAATAAGTAGGGCCTGACTAATGTAAAAACATCAAACCTGGAACATTATGAAACCAATAATGTTCCAGGATTTCAGTCATTTCAGTTTTGCAGACATTAAAAAAAAAGTTCTTCCTTCTGATAAGTGTGTAGGTGGTGTTCGCCACAATGGTCCATTGAAGTACCTTGAGTGCCTTAAAAATGCATTAGGCAGGGTATATTAAGTAAAAAATAATATACTTCACAGAGCACTTATCAAACAAAACACCTTCTCTTAAACGAAATCACAGAATGAGGCTGTAATAGAGAAGTGTTCCATTTTCCATCGTCAGCGCTGTGTATGTGCTGCCTACTGTGTACCCAAATTAAATGCTGGTGTCGTGTGGCTTCTTCTCTGCCCACATAATAAAATACAATTCTGGGGTGAATTCACAAAAGGATTGCGCGGCTTTTGCGGCCGCAAAAGGGTGAAATTAAACTCAAGCAACGACTCGGAGCTCCTGTGCTATTTGCACATATGAAAATGTGCATACATTTGGTGCAAAATTGGCCCATTGTAAATTAAATCCCAAATACGGTTTCTCTCTGTCGCATTTCAATTCCTTGACTGAAGTTTTGAGCAATGCCTCCGCATCTCGTCGGTCAGCACCTGTAGCTGAAAATGCATTTATTTTTTTCTCTCTGTTAGTGCTGTGCCTTATCATATTGTTCGCAATAATACTGGTATAAATTTGATAAAATACTGTCATATCATGATATCAACGATATAGTGACATGATGACGTGATGCATTTGCATACCCGAGTGTATAGCAATCACCAATAACACATTGTTGTTCAGTATTTTTTTTTTGTATATGGTCATTAATATTGTTACCGCAAATTACCCTGAAATATTGTGATATTATTTTGAGGATATATCGCCCACCCCTACTGTCTGCCACTGTTCTGCCTACTGCGTTCTTATACTGGATAACTGCAATCAGACGCAAAAAAGGGCAAATTGCACTCAGCTGCAAAACGTTATAGGCATGTTTGCGCTGTAATATCATTTGCGTAATATCTTTTGTGAAAGGGAGATAGTGGTTGCAATTGTTGCACAATTGACGGTGCTATCGGCGGCTGCATCCCATTCTTTGTTAATTTGCCCCGCTGTCTTAAACAGCAGCAAGCAGCTATTTTGAAAAGAAAAAGTTTGACTCACCATATTGTCTTTTTCAGACTACAGCCATGCTAGGCTATACTTAGCCTAATGCTGATCAGCATGCTAACATTCATTCAATGCCAATGCTAGCATGCTGGTATTTAGCAGATATAACGTTCCGCATGTTCACAAATTAATTGTGTTTTAGCATCCTAACAATTGCTAATTAGCACAAAAAACAAAGTTCAGCTGAAGCTGATGTCATTAGTATTGCTGGAATTGGACAATTTAAAACTGAACTGATGATGTCGCTACTGTATATGAAAGGTATTAAAATTAATCTGGAGGGGAACATGAATGCCTGTACCAAATGTTATGGCAATCCATCCAATAGTTGTTGAGATATTAGAGGAAAAGCCTGAGGACCACCAAAGTCAGCAGGATTCATCCTCTGGGGACCATAAATGTCTGAACAATATCTCAGCAACAGATATTACAGTAATATTTCAGGGATCATAATCATAATTACCATCCCTAGAGCCAAAATACTGATAAACATCAGTATGCCACATTATTTCATGATCCAGAGGTCTGATTCTTCCAACAGTTACTGTATGTCTCACTGCAGGTTTCTCAGTGTTAAATCTACACAGAAAAAAAAAGTATTTGAAAATCAATTTCGCATACTTTTACTGAAAACAAGCTGGGAGATAGTCCTCTCTGAAGGTTTATACAAAGACACTGCTGGCCTAAAATAACTGCAGTAACATTGTGAAGGCGCTGATCACATCGACTTTGCCTTTGGCTTCTAGTGTGCTCCACAGGAAAACATATCGTGACCCACAGATAAATGACTGGAGAGAAGTGTAAGAGAAGTCGCCTGTCCTCCTGCATCCTCTGAGAGCGAGGGCGAAATCTTCTGTCAGACACCAGAATCAGCAGCTCGGCTTATAGACAGCGAGGCGCAGTCTTGAAGTCGCTAATTATGTCACTGGTCAGTCTGGCTCCTGTTTGTCTCTATATCCATGTATTAGAGCCGCAACTAATGATTACTTGTATTAACGATTAATCTGATGATTTTTTTTCTCGATTAATCATTTGGTCTATTAGATGTCAGAAAATAGTGAAAAATGTCCAGAAAAGCAGGAAATGTCCATATTTGAGAGGCTGCCATTTTTACATGAAAAATTAACAATTAACCGATTATCAAAATAGTTGCTGATTATTTTTTTGCGTCAATCCACTAATCGCAGCTCTTTGTGTCTGTATACATCACGTGTATTCTGTTTATTTCACATTCTGTAAGTTATTCTGTAAATTCTCATTACTGCTTTGTTTGCTAAACTGCATTTCATTGTCTAAGTACCTGTACTCTGTAAATAAAGTATAATCTAATTATAAGTTTGTGTCAAAATGGGCACACACCTGACGTGGCTGGAACAAAGTCTGTATAAGAGGGTTTAAAAAAACAAAATCAAATGCTGCTATGTATTTCTCTTTAACCAACAGCTACATGTTGGATGTTCAGTAAAACACAGAAAGTACAGAGGGGAAATTAGGACCCGGCACACAGTAAAAAATAAACTACACACCCTGTTTTCAAACTTGGATCATCCTCCAATCTGTTAAACAAATATTTAGAGGGACAAATTTCCACATTTCATATATTGGAGGAGACGGACGTGATCCCCCTGTTGCGATTAATCGTTTGCAGCAGAGCCGTCTCATCTCACCTCCTGTTGGAAAGGAAAGATACTCTCAGTACTCTCTCTTGCATCAATGCAACGACCGGCCTGTCAGCAGGACACTGGACAAATCAATGTGTGCCTTTACAGGAGAACGTCTCTGATGAGCCGAGGTTGTCTAAACCTTCTCAGCGAGATATCAAGGCACCAGACCGACCTGCAGACTGAAAGTGATTCTGATTCATCTGCTCTTCAAATAGTTTGACTTTATTTTCTTTTTGAGATGAAGCAATATACAAACTTCTACTCAAGATGAGTGCTGGACCATATGGCCAAAATCTTCTATCCCAATCATTTCATGGATGGATGGATGGAGAAAAAAGAAAAGAAAATCTATGTTTTAATGTAGATTATACTACCCAACAGTATTAAGTACAGCTGAAATAATTAGTTGCTTGACAGATAATTAATCAGCAATTATTTTGAGAATTTTTCATGCTAAAACATTTCATGGTTGCAGCTTTAAAAATGTGAAGATTTGCTGTTTTTTCTTTTCCTTTTAATTATTTTTTATTTTTAATAATTTAGAGGTTTTTCTGCATTGAGTACTTTTACTTTTAATGTGTACATTTTCCTGATTATACTGACATACTTTTACTTTAACTTACATACATACATTTTCAATTTACTTGCAATGGAGTATTTTTTACAGTGTGGTATTAGTACTTTTACTTAAGTAAATGATCTAAATATTTAATATACTGAATATATATCATGATATAGCATGTTTTTCTAGTAGTTTAATAAATAAATCATCTATATGAAATAACCACATGGTAAAACCTATTTTTTGTATACTCCTGTGTGAATTAAATACTGTGTGATGTAAAAACAAAACCGCAATCTTCAAATGATATTCCCTCAAAATATTTCAGTTAACATGCTTGTAATCAATTTAGACAACGTAATTGTGATATCTCGATATATGACTTCATCATGATACGATTCATTGAAAGATAATAAATTATATTGAATTATCCACTCGACCCTACTCAAGACATTTATTAAAGTAGCTAATTTTTCATACGCAGGGTCATCATCACCGCACTGTTGCACTTCAGGAGTTAAATTGTCCTTTGTTCATTTATTTTCCTTCCTCCTGTTTTTGTGTGGGTGTTTGTAGAAGGACCTTGACAAGACAACCCCGTGCACACACTCACAGCCGCAGCTCTAATCTGTCAGCTTGCCAGAGATTCTTCCCGAGAACTTTAAATCTTCCTCCTTTATCACTGGCACCAAGAATGACTCCTTTGTAACCTATTTTTCACATTCTGCTGCACACATCTGGAGATGTTTCCCAATGGATGAGTCTCACACAATGATACCTGCTCTCAAAGGTATTCTCTCCCTGAATGGTACAAATAGTAAATATGATATATTAGATATTGGACTAAGCACAGCGCAGCCTACACGGAGCAAAGCAACAGCAGTTGGCAGGAAACTGATGGTAGAGGAGATTCAAGCTGGAGGGAAGTGTGGAGCATACAAACAGGCAGGATTAGATTCAGGAGAAACTTATGATGTGCTTCCATCTCCCCAAGATTTTACTAAATGCACAGGCAAGGATCCAACATGTCCTTTATATTCAGGTGTAGCTTCCGTTCACATTCTGTCAGGGTGTAAAATAAAGCCAGTCTCAAGGACGATAAACCTGCAAGTGCTGAAGTGTTAGCGGCATCCATTGAGAGCACTTAGCAAGTAAACTCACTGGATGCAAAAAGAAAATGATGCGGTTTAGTTTGTTCGTAAAAGGTAAACAAGTCAGGCAGCAAGCAGTTTTAAAACAGGCATGGAGAGCAGATCCAGGAGCTCAGAACTCCCCCAGTAGATAGCTACCATTAATCAAAGACCAGATCTTGTGTTGTGCAGAAACACAGAGCGCTGTGCATCTTGTGGAGCCGACAGTGCCACACCGGACGTGAATAAATTCATTTGCACGAATGATGTGACTCGACGCGAGTTCCGGTCGGGCGAGGCGAATTACGTGAATTGCGTGGCATTCACTTGCGTGAGTTAAAAAACCTATACTTCCGCAGCGAGCGACGCGAGTAATCGCGCAAATGAAGCGAGTCAAAACAGAAGAGTCGAGCGTCCAAACTAATAAATTAATTTGCGCAAATGAATTACATATAAAGTCAATGTAAAGATGCGATTAGACGCGAGTTCCGGTCTGGCGACGCGAATTGTGCGGCGAGATGAAGCGAATGACGCTCATTCGCGTGAGTTGAAAAAGTGACGCGAGTAATTGCGCAAATTTAACGAGTCAAAACAGAAGATTCCAGCGAGTAGATTATTTTATTTGCGTCTGGCCTGAACATTAGAAAAGAAAAAGCTCAGATATACAGAGTTGGCAGCAGAGACAGATGAATGTGGTTAGAAACCTGACGTCAACTCTTTAGCGATAACAGCCGTTTGATATTGAAATGACGTATTAAAGTTGGACCTGCGTCAGTGTCTGTTCACTAACAGTCTGCAGACATGTGGCTCTGTGATGGTTTTGGGTCAAGTATCTGCTCTTCACTGACAGTTGTTGGCAGCGTACAGGTAAATTAGCTCAGTGTTATAGAAGGTGCAAAGCTGAACTTTGGCACAGTGGTGCTTTAAACTAAATGCTGACATCAGCTGACATCATGCTCACAACAAGCTGCTCAAAAGACCATCTTTTTTTTTTTCATACACACTGTTTTGTTTCAGCCGTTTGTAAAACTGAACTTTTCATTATGCAGTGAATATATACATACAAGTCATGAGTACATACTATATATATATATATATATATGTATGTACTATAACAACAGACCAACTTGTGATGGGATCACACCCGTGACGCCAACTTGGGCCAGAGGGCTTTAAAGTGTGGAGGCCAAGGCCCCTTCCCTACTTCCTACATCACTGATCTTCGAACTCAGCAGTCATTCTGATCTCCACACCTCTAAAGTTTGGTGACTGTATCTTGCACGGTTGTGACACTATCACAAAATCTGACTGCAGATATATAAAAACCTCAAAATCACCTCTGTGGTAGTTCCCACAGTAGGTGTCTCCAGGCGCACATTTTGCCATGATAACACACACACACACACACACACACACACAGTAAGAACAATACCAGCGTTGCTGTCGCGGCTGCTAAAAAGTCTGGATATTTCCTGTCACACATAAATATCTCATTAAAGTCTGTGTTGTACCAGCAAAACAAAAAGTGTCCTTATAAAATATTTAAATAGCCTTCAGTTTCTGTGCATGCTGCAGTGTGTTAAACTGTCTTCCTGCAGTGCTCACAGACGGAGGGGAGAAGCCGTGTGCAGGATGTCATACATTCAGAAGAAAAGTGTGTTGATCGAGAGGGAAATACAGTACTGGATTTATAGCGTATATATATATATCACACAGATGTGGGCGTTATGATCAATTACACTTGCATTTATAGGTTTAAAAAGGTTCAAACACTGTTGGTGATTTTCAAAACGTATACGCAGTCTTGTTTTTGCATCCAGTCAGTTGAAGCTACATTCAACACCTCCTTTAATTTCAAATCTGAATTCATTAGAATTCATCTTTTTTTAATGAAGTCATTAGCATTTCTGCTAGCTGACACCTGTTGGCGCTTTACATTAAAAAGGGCTTCCATTTTCCTATACGTTCTTATTTCTTCTACAACACCCCTGGGACATCATTCAGCTTGTGAAACATTAATTCATACATCATATAAAATTTGATTTGGCTCCTTTTTAGTCCACTTCTCAGCCTTTGATGTGAAAACTAGTTAGTAAAATACCCTCAAATCTGATTTAAGCCTATGTTTGGGTTAATGATTTTCTCTTGCTGGGAACCTATAAGAGCCAGGTTCTCAAAAATAGCTCTTGGCTGAGGCAAAGAGGAAATTTAATTATACTAGAAAGAAGGGACACCATTGTTTCCGAACAGCTTAGGTGCTAAATATTTAGTTGAATCCGTTGTAAAAGCACAATGTGCCAAAGCCCCGGAGAGCTCCTTCATATCAAAAGACTATTTCCATGTGCTTAATCTTTTTTAATATACCCATTTATGCAATCTGCTCTTGTTTTCTTGTCTCTTATCGTTCACTTTTTGTGGACGTTATTCAGTGGAAAGGTAATTCAGTTTGTGTCCTGATTATTATTGGATTAGTGGGTTCTCTCCAGGATCGGATAGAGAAAATAAAGATTAATCTCAAAAGTAAAGGATGAGCCAAGGAAATGATTAACTGTGCATTTGTCTGGTCTGGTGGAGGCCAGGTCAATGAGCCCGCATGTAGACAGAGAGGGGCGGAGAGAGGTACTGCATTCAGCTAATACTTGACCTTTGCCTCTTTCCACTTTCGAGCAACTGCTGGCTGCAGCCGAGCCTCATGGGAGATTCTCGCTGATAAACAAACAGCCAAACCACCGCTGACTGCTGCTGCTCACCGTGGCCCCTCCACCCTGCTCCACCTCTCCAACCCCCATCTTTGTGTTTACATGTGAGAGAAGGGGCAGACACCACGACAGTTGTAGCCTCCTCTTGATCCAGTAAACTTCACAGATAACAGCCGTTTTGGACAATGTTTCAATTTGGACAACTTTAACCAGAAAACTTTATCCCCCGGGGTAAAATGAGACGTTTTTACATATTTATGTTGATTGTTAGGCGGCGACCTGTAGTGGCAATAGTAATTGTGATGAGAGAAAGTCATGTAATGTAGTAATAACACGAAAATCCAAAATCCATTTAGGGAGGGCAGGAGGGGTGGTGGATATAGGTCAAACAAACACAGGACTTTGTGTCCCGTTTGAAACTAAAAGTCAACACAACATGCATAATTACATCATGCACTTAAGCACAGAAGTAATATAACAAATGTACTGTTTTTAACCAAAACCACAATCTTTTCCTAAAGCTAACAGGTAGTTTTGGTGTCTAAACATTACAAGAGTTGCACCAACAAGGTTACATTTAGGTATGAGGACGTGGTGATGTCCTGCCACCAGTAGGGGCACTAACTTAATCTATCCATATTGAAAGTTGTTGTTGTCATTAGCTGCTAGCTGAAGCCGACCGAGGGCAAGATCTCCCATGATGCATTAGGTCGAGGAAGTCGACGAACCAGAGGCCGTGTTTGTGACTGGCCGTGTGTCAGAGGCCACGCCCAATTAAATAACACCACATTCACCTCGTCCTAGTATTAGTCGATCTGTGCTGTTTGGGCAGCAACTCAAATACAGAGTAGAATATTATTTTTGTACAGTTATGGCTACAGACTCTCTCCACCTCCCTACACTCTTATTTTGAGTGAGATTAATTTGCCAAAAAAAGAGACAAAATGCACAATGAACTAAGCCAAACATGAATTTGACTGATAGCATTTTTTCCCCGCAATAATAATGTTATTGTGAATTCTTTTGGCCACACTAATCTAATTAGAGGGTTGGAACAAATCGACCCATATGTGGTCATATGGTTTGAAGGGTAAAACACATGCAACCTTCCCTCCGTTTGCTCAAAAATCCCCCCCCCCCCTCTCTCCAGAAATCACCTCCTGTTGTACACTGTCTGCCTCTCTTTCACCTGCCATGATTGTCTGTGGTCAGTATTGGCTGCTTCTTGCTTTTTTCCGGGAAGTCGCCGTCCTCTTCGATTTCCCACAGCTTTCCTGTTGTGATGATTGGTTTCAGTTTTCTCAGCCTGCTGGCAACACGCCTAAATAATCCATTCCTTCAAATGAAACAAATATCACCATCTTGCTTTTAAACGGCATATCCTGCTTTCTTGAGGCGAGGGAGGATTAAGAGGACACGATTCTTAATACATTTCTAAGGCCATACAGTATGATTACCATATGCCAGAGATATCTCCCGCTTTAAAAACATCCTGGAATCTCAGGACGTGAAGTGAGATGAAGCGCAGCAGGAGAATTTAAGACCAATGCCTCGAGGGCCGTCTAACATGATTAGCTGAAGAGGTGGCGCGTCTGTGAGGAAGCTGATAACAAGACCTCGGTGTCGCCGAGGTGGAGTTGATCTGCGGCTTTACTTAACGGATATTACAGGTTTGTATTCTTTCGGAAAAAGGGCAAAAAATCATTTGGATCTCAGTCGTTGGTGATGAAATTGGGTGGCCTTGACCAAGAACCCTGATTTTCTTGCATTACAGGATTTTTTTTTTTGGTTTTTCCACTGGAGTAAAGGGATTTGTTGCACTTTCATATTGCCTTGTTGACTTGACATGTTACATAAACCTATGAGAGCGCACAAGATGGGTTTTGATCGTTCCCTCTCTTCATCCACAACAATCAAACACCCGATTGGTTGCTGCAGGTTGGGGGTGGAAGAAGAGTGTTGTTTGTTTGACAGGTTTGAGTGTGGGTGAAGACAAAGCACATACTCACTCCCACATACCAGACCCTTTCTTAGAGCCCATATTTTGTCCTTCGCATGCTAAAGTCGCACACAGCACGTACGTACTGGAAAATGTTCTAATAAACAGAATGAAAGTGAAAACATTAGGCTACTGCCTCAATCCCTCATGTCTTTCCACCCAAACATAATAATTCAGTCTACAATATTTATCAGTGCCGATATGATTTACGCGCACGCTCGACCAAGGGCGTCAATTTGTGTTGAAAAGTGGTCGGGACATAAGGGCTCAGATTGAAAAACATTTTTTAAACAAATGTGATTTTAAGCAATGTAATGGGGGATCAGTATGAGGTCAGAGTAGAT
>JAOVVB010033106.1:0-15487 GCA_028570985.1 Heterobranchus longifilis
GGGATTCGGGGAGGGTGGGAGGTGTGTGCGGGGGGACAATATGGAAATGTCAGCACTCTCAAAATCAGAAGGCAGCACTTTCCTTCCATCAAGCAGCCATCCTGTCAAGTCCACTGGGACCGAGCACAGAGGCCGTGCCAGCCAGTCAGCCGGCCCGCGATCAAGGCCATATATATTACATGCCCTGCCCACACAAAACCCAAGGTGGTAGGGCTAGTAGAGTCAGCAGTAAAAAAAAAAAAAAAGTCTGAAACTTTGTTGTAGACGATAAACGGAAATGACCTGAGACGTCAGAGCGAACATGAGCCAGGATGTAAAACAATGCTTTTCAGTCAGCGATACAAAAACACACACGCATGAAATAAAGCTATCTAGAATTTCAGGAGAGGTACCACACCTCAACCACGCCTCTTCTGGCATTCCTAAAAATACCCACCTAACCCTCTCGAATACACCCCTCCGTCCCACCCTGTTTCTTTCTTTCTCTCCTTCCTCCTCTCTGTGTGGGAGGTCCGTCGTGCCCCGGTGCTACGGCGGATTTTCTCCCGAAGTGAGCAAACGGAAGAACTACAAGCGAGTTCACACCTCGCACACAAATCATCTTTTATTAATATATTGTTCAAACGCTTCTTGCTGATGGTGTGGTCCTTGCTGGCGAATGTGTATAATATAATATCAGGGCGTGATACCTGATAAATCCATCCCACCTTTTGAGAAAAAAAAAAAGAGCTTTAAATACTCAACAATGGCTGAAAGTGCTGATTCAAAGAGTGACGCTGAAATAACTTCAGCTCAGCAGGGTGCTGCTGACTGCTCTGATCCCCACTGACAATTGAAGCCACCAGTTGGACTCCTAAGCACGGATTAAACACGGAAGAAAAGTCATCACAAAGACACGGACATATCACCTTGCTGAAGTTGAAGGTAGTCTGTTCGGCTGATTTGATTACTGAGCTTACAGTGAGAGCCGAAAGCCCCACAGACGAGAAGAGAGAAGAGGCCAAACACACATATATAGGGTGGAAGAAAGGAGAGCTTATCTGCACGCTTTGCTTCACGGTCCATCAGCAGATTTCATTCCAATAACTGAATTGGCCCTCTTCTGGTGTTTCCAGGGGAGTTAATAGACTCGTGCTGCTCTGGGGTCCAGGGGGCTATCTGGAGCAGAGACAATAAATCCAGGGCCCTGTCGGTTATCAAAGGGCTATAGATTATGGAGTTGATGAATATTTGATGGTCGATCTTCACCAGGAAATCAAAACCGCTACATCCCGGAGGATCGCCTCACTCTTACTTGTCGGGGTTGAAGACCCATGACGACTCCGCTGCGTCTCCTCTGTGCTGAGAGACAAGTCATTTTCCACACAAGTTGCTCCACGTTCCTGCTGCTTTTGTGAGCAGGAGGTTTATGACCCCATGTGCTATGTTGCCACATTATATACAGCCAAATTGAATCACGCTCAGTGTGACATTGCTATTATTTCAGGGGGTAATACACTGAAGTGCCACAAAATGTGCAGGTGATTTCGTGTTCTGTGCTTCAATGTGAAAAAGCCATTTGAGAACTGAACTGTACGACGGCATGAAGTTTAAATTACGGCACTCAGAACGACGCAGCAAGGACACTTTACTTCAGCTGCTTTCAAACGAGGCCTGAACAATTTGATAAAACAGCCACGTTGGTGAGCAATAGAGAATAAATGACATAAGATATCAAACCTTATAACAGAGAGAGAGACACACGGTGAGACAGCTGTGTGGTGGAGAGCCTGATTCACTAATGTGCTCCATGTAATACTGTATATCCTGACAGGGGTGTGAGGGAGGCTTTGTGGGTAAACCCTCCCGGGTTTTCTCTTTCCTCTCCATCTCTCCTCTCATTACAGGTCATTACACGATTACACCGATGAGCTTCCTGCCGATCAGCGTTACCTAGCGTGCTGTTTAGTTGCTGTTTAGGTAAACCGAGAGTGGTCAATAAAGTTAAGTAGCCGCAGACAGCATCCTCTCATTTCCGTGGTTTTCCCCCTTTGTTTTACTTCTGTGTGACACATATACAGAATGTTCTGTATTTCAACTCTTCATTCAATCTTTCGATGTTTATATCGAGTAATCATTCCCTTAACAGGAAATATACTAGATGTCAGATTTTGCCTCAATTCATGCATGTTTACGCAAATTTTAGCCCAACACATTTGGCATCTTTGAAAATGTGGGGATTTTGGGAGTTTATAATAAAGCTCTGTGGGTTTTTTTACAATGCACAGGATGCATTTGTAATGAGTGCAACCACCGGAGGGCCACTGCTTTTTATGAGCAAACAGCAAACAGCCTTCATCAGGTCAACATACAGGCTAATGAAGTCTGTCTTTTTGCAGTGCTGTTTTTAAACTCATGAAAACGAGAACATAGGGTGCAGCTACTTAACCTTATTGAAATGTAGCCTTCAGCAGCACACTGTATACACTTGGGTGAGCGTTCCTATTACTTTTTATTTAAGCTGAGAGAGTTGACCAGCGTATCCGCTTACATCTCCTTACATACTAAGAACAGCACCGGACCTCCGCCCTCTGCTCAACGACCTCAATCCAGATTCTAGATACCAAAAACTCAGATTACTCATTACTGTTAACAAGACGTGGTTAATTATTGAGCAGCTGTCTCTGCAACATGAGACAATACGGATGGGAGAAGCCAGGAAGGCTGTGGTGCATCAAACGCCTGGCACAGATTTCAGAGTCCTGCTGGGTAAATGATAAGGTGATGGTCCAAAGCCCACACCTCCGTGTCCAGGAGCTGAATCAAATTACACAATAACTGACAGGAGTTGATCACAGATAGTGTCAACACGGTGCTTATAGGGTTTTTTTTTCCCCCCATCAGCATCAATTGCAAACCTGAAAGAGTCAAAGGAATTCAAAATACATTATGTGGGGAAATTAGATTTTTACTCTGAGTGACAGTTTTAAATTAAATGTGCGTGTGTACTGCTAGCTGTTTAGGTTGTATGCAGCTGTGCTATCCTAATGACCTATGGGGAGTTCATTCATACACCCTATCTCAGCAGGATAATTCAATCCACATTTCCTGAAGGTGCCTTGCTCCTCTGATTTAAAAGGGGGAAAGGAATTCTGTCTTGCCACACAGGCATTGTCGTAGTAATTTCATGGCACATTGGTCCATGATGTGGTAACCTGGTGGTTTCAAATAAATCAAAGTCAGCAGGTTTGGTAACAGGACTCCCAGTCACCCTGTCAGGTGATATTCTCAATTTTTTTTATGTGATATTACCAACTTAAATCACCACCATGAGTTGCACATTTTACATATTGTCTGCTGGCATTGTTTATTTGGACTTTTAAGTCTCTAGCACACATTTCCAAACCAATAGAAACACCCACTGCTGCTCTTTGGCAGTGGGACTCCTGTGATCAGCTAATAGAGGTTTGGCATTAAGTTAAAAACTGACACGGTAGACTACAAGAGAATGCAGCATCTGTAGCGAGAGGATGACTTCGAAAGTTTGACAGATAATACCGGAATTGACGACGTCGCTTTAAACTTACTAGCGATATTTTACACCAGGATTAAAAGACATGCAAGTCATTCTCTACTATCGCAATCTCTTATAAACCCAATGCCCGATACAGATTTATCTCACAGGTTTTTAATAATCACAGCCATTCTAAGCAGTGAGATTGCAAATAGTGGCTATAATATTGCACAGACCTGATCAGGTGTCCCGTCCGTGTCCGACCAGCTGCAGCCTGAAACTTTGTGATGCGCTCGTGTCTCCTCCTCCAGCTGCTGCTGAGAGACACGACGGGAGGCAGGCGGAGGCTCTTAAAGCTCCCCACCCCTCCCACAGGGCGCACAGCCAATCACAGGGGTGGCCTCCACACAATAATGCATAAATAAATCATACATTAAACAACCGCCCATAGAAATCAAAACATCCGCACTTGCCCCAATGTGTCCTGATGGTAAACAATACTGGAACTCTGGTAAATGTCTCAGGATATTAAACAAATATTTGTATGTCACAGCACAGTAACTTCCCATAGGAATATTACTTCCTGTAGATAAACTCACTATTCACAGACACACAATTAGTGGGTGCTCTTTGGGGTACCATTAACTGACAATTAATTATCCTATCATATAATTTTGATCAATAAGCACACCTTATTGTGTCTTTGTTAAACTGTCTATTGCACAACCCAGACCAGAGTAAAATCAAAATACTGCAGGCCCATAATATGGTCGTGTCTAGATGGTAACCATATATGGATGTAGTCTCTGTGACGTCACTCATAGGTTTCTGAAGAGCCAAAATGAAGCTCAATGTCGGTGGCTCCGTCCGTCGCCATCTTGGCAGTGCCTCTGCAGCCTAACTCCCGGCTAATAGAAAAACGGGCAAAGAGGTGGAGTGTGGATGGAGCTGAGGCGGGTCGAATGAAACCTACAGTCTATGCTCGCCACCTGTGATGGCACCTGCCTGTCACTCACAGTGGCCACGCCGTTAATTATACACAACTAATTTTGTTTAAGCAAAACAGTTGCCATGAACGGGGAAATTGTTATGGAGACAGAAACCTTTTTTTTGTACCAGACTGTAAACATGTTTATTTCTGCTGTGAAGTTGCACATTTTAACATGGGGGTCTATGGGGATTGACTCTGTTTTGGAGCCAGTGTTGGCCCACAACTCCTTTAACTTTTTGAGACTTATTTTTTTGCTGACTGCTATCGCTGTTTCGCTGTTTCACTGTTTCACTGTTTAACACTTTTGTATGCTTGTGTACACTTTGCGCAGCCTTGAAACAACTTTTTGAACATATTTTGGATGCTACTACTTGGTTTTTTTTTCTGTTACAAAACGCAGCCATTGGATCTGTGAGCCATTGACAGCCAGTGCGTCGGGCAGGTTAGTTTTCCCCTGCTTAGCCTCTCTGGGACTAATTTTGGTTTCTGACAGTCACCTATATTACAGTATATGTCAAATCACAACAAAAGTTATCTCAGGACACTTTTCATAGAGCAGGTCCACAATCTATAATTTACAGAGACCCAACATTGCCCCATAAATGACAGTGGCAAGAAATAAAACTCCCCTTTAACAGATAGAAACCATGATTAAAACCTAGGCTCTGGGTGGGTGACCAGTGTTATATACATTATTATTCATAGGCCTATATAGGCTGTTGTGTGTATATGGAGAGGCTGTGTGCAGCTACATCACTTGTTGTGTTCTCTCGAATGCCCAAGACAAATTTCTCCTAAGGGAGACTATAAAAGCTAATCTTATCTTAATGTGACTTCACACAAATGGCCATTTTGTTCTTGAAAGCATGCTTGTTTAATCACACCCTCCTCTGCTGCTTCCTTCAAAGTCCCTCCATTAAAGGATCAATCCAAATAGCATGGTGCACCTTAAAACCGGTGCTGTGTATGCAGGTTATCATGTGAATTCACACCTCCACTTTGAACCACTCTGCAAAAACAACCCTTGAACGTCTTGAATCAAAATGTGAAAAGTACTTCTCGTCCCCTCGGCTGGTCCACATTGCCTTCGTCCCTCTTCTCAAATCTCTTTCCCAAATATACACCTCATCCCTCCCTCCATTTCTGAAACAGCCTAATCCACCCAGCATGCTCCGTCCTCTTCCTGCTCTTCCAGTTCCTGTGGCGTCCATGTGAGGGAACCAGTGGCATCTGTGCAATCTGTGGCCACCTGGCAGCCAGGTGCTACTGGTGCCCATCGCCTCACCCGTGTCCCCAGCAGAGGATGGTCAGGGCTCGAGTTTTGGGGCAGGTGGGAAACAGGAGCAAGAAAGTAGTGGCAGAAGGGTCATACATGGGGAGAGGCTTTAAATAGATTTATTGCTGTAATTCTTTTGGTCCTCACAGATTCGCCTCTACAGTAGTTACGGAATTGATAAAGGAATTTTGACAAACAACTTCCTGGGACATTTTTTTGCCAAGAAATAAAACCTTATTCGATGCTCCATTTGGAAATATCAACCAACTATTACCAAACCATTGCACCTACTGTATGACGCTAATCTGATTTTCCCGATGGTTCATCAGCACCTGGCAGAAGGACAGAATCTGAAAATGTGTAATGTGTCAACCCACGCTGAGGTTTTATGACTTTTTGTATCCAGTATAAATGTCCTCTGTTTAATCCAAGCAGCTGAAGTATGAAGCTAACACGGAAGTGCCCAAAACTGCAGTTCCTCGAATGGCCACTTGGGGCTGGCTCCAAAAGTGAGTAATTCCCCATAGACCCCCATGTTAAATGCCTATTACGGCAGAAATAAACATGTTTACAGCCTGATACAAAAATAATGGAGACTACATCCATATTTTATACAGTCTATGGTTTAATCTCACCAATTTCTGAGCAGAGGCCAACAAAGTGCATGAAGGACATGTTACTGAAAAGCTATTCCCCGCCGGGTCATCTCACGATGGCGAGGATGTGTGGGCTGACACGGCAGAGTGTTCGAACCTTTGACAACCCAGCTGGACGTACATCTATTATCACTCTGCTGATTCTAATTAAAGCAATTTTCTCTTGGAACAAAATGGCAGCTTCACATTAGAGGCTGAAAATGTCCATGTATTTTAAAGTGCGTATAAGTGTGTGTGTGTGTGTGTGTGTGTGTGTGTGTGTGTGTGTGCGTGTGTGTGCGTGTGTGTGCGTGTGCTCCTGCACTGTGAACAGCAGGCCAGCTGACACCTCAGCGAGGATGGATTAGCATATCAAACTACTGGCACGACTCTGCATGTCTCCTGACAGCTACCTCTCTCCCATGGGGTCGCCTATACAAGAGACGTGGTGGGTATCATCCCTGGGACCCACTGAAAAAAGATGAGAGCGGAGCAGAGAGGCACAGGCAGTTCTTCCGGATCTCACTGAGGGCTCTTAGAAACAACTGCTTTGCACAAACACCAATACAACACAGGCTAGTAAATAGGGATGCACCGATCCCATATTGATATCGAATATCGGGCCGATACTGACTCAAATAGCTGGATCGGTTATCGGTGACAATGGGGCCGATTCAATTCACTTCTATGTGTGTTTACTAATCAGTCGTCGGCAGCGCGGCTGGGAGATAAACAAACATGTCTGCGGGGTGGAGATATTTCTTCTGAGTAACTAAATCTGCCATTTTGGGTGAAAATAACAGAAGTGTTGGTGAAATATTATGACAAGAACACAGATTTATGTCACTTTGATGGTAAAATGTGAAGTTTGATCACTAGATGTGTTGTGGATGCGAGGGACGTTCAGGTGTCATTAGAATGGTGGGAATTTGTAGTTTCTGGCGATTCGAGATGCGTTCAGGTGCCTCGAATTTCTAGTTTTTGGCGATTATTGCATGTTCATATAGACAGAACAGAAACTTATTACAGATCTTTTGATCACAACTTGCTCTCATATTTGCGACATACATAACTGTCTGACTTTGTTGTTAAAATACTTTGTAATAAGACATTTTGGACAACATACTGAATGCTGAAGATCCCGTGTTTTCAAAAATTCCTATCTTCATCTTCTTCATGATTGAGTGATTTTTCCTGACCACACCATGTGTTGTCCTCGGTACCGGGGCCGCTCGTTAAGTATCAGATCAGTACTCAGTACCGACCGATACCCAAAGCCCAGGGATCAGTATCAGAACTGAAAAAGTGGAATCAGTGCATTCCTATTAGGAACCACTTCATCTTTCAGCTCATTGTTTTGGTTTTATGGCCCTCAACTTTACTGTTTTGGTTGACTCTCACCGCTCTCATCAGCAGGCAGCTGTTTTCAGTAACAGTCTACACTACCCGTGACCACAGACTATAAAGATGGACGACGTGTCTTCACTTCCTCCCACTGTATAAAACTGAAGCCAAAATATCCCAGATATGGATGCTGCCATCTTGTAATTTTGCAACCAGAGTCGGTGCAGTAGTGATCCAGCGGTATCAAAGTCCCGCCCATACACCCGCCCGACCAATCGCGAGTCAATCACAGCTGTCAATCATGAGAGTTTTTTATAGCATCATTTTATAGCAACTGAATTAAAGATGGATGACATGACAGCTCCCCAAAATGAAGCCAAAACATCTGGAACGCCCCCTGTTGGCTGGCTGCAGCACAGGTCATAAGCCCCGCCCCCTCCATATTAGTGGATGGGACATGAGCCAAACTAAAAAAAGTACACATCAAATACATTTTTCCCAAAGATGGTTTCTGTCATTTTAGGTAGTTCTTATCATGCTGATGTTTGTTCAAGTGTTAATTTTTCTGATAAGTTTGGTCTTAATTAGTTATTTGATGCTATAAAAATTAGGTGTAACGTCATGATTGACAGCTGTGATTGACTTGTGATTGGTCGGGTGGGTGTATGGGTGGGACTTCAATATATTATATTCGATATATGATCACTACTGCGCAAACTCCGGCTCCAAGTTAACAAGATGGCAGCAGCTTCCCCCAAGTGGCTAAAAATCAGTTACTGCAGGTTTAAGGTAATACAATCCAAGATTAACGTTATAAATAAAGTTCAGTTTTGCTTCTGTATTGCCAACTGCAGGTTCAGACTTTATCCAGCTTATGAAGCTTCTGCATTCAGTCTTCTAAACACTCAATGTCTGGTAGTCAGAACCTGGAAAAAATCTTGTGGAGCGCAGAGAAAGAGGATTTATTTAAAGTTTTAAAGTGTGTTTGGTATAAACTGAAGTAGTTAGCGTGAGCATTAATATTCACCACGGGTGACCAGACAAAGAAAAAGTGTGTAACTCTAAGAAAATTAAATTTCATCAACAGAAAATCCAATCCAAGTGTAATCATGATGGGCACACTAACAGACAGACCACTAACAGCGGATATACACTTATACGCTCTTATTTTATACAATTATTTCATATTGTCAAGTAGTACTTTTGGAAAATGTGATGAAATCTAATGAAAGACAACCTGTTGTTCAGCCTTCGGGTAGAAGATCTTAATTACAGCAAGTACTTCAGTGAAAAATGCATCTCAGAGGCTTGATTAAATTTTTAAAAAATGGCCTAATTGTCAGTTTTTTACTATTTATTCAAGGAAGGACTGACTGGACTTTTCAATGCTGTATTGCTCCCTGGTGTTACGATGCAGGCCGGCTTTGTGAGCAGCATTTTCCTGGTGAATTCACGCACACACACACACACACACACACACACACATTCAACAGCTTCATCTGAAGACTCTGCAGACTCTCCATCCTCGCTGGTCTGTGATTGCATTTCACCTATTCTCTTCTGAGCTATCCTTATCGGCTGTCTCAGTAAAGAACATTACCGGGAGATTTTTGTTCATTCTCCTTTAAAAATCCCCCCCCTCTTAATCATAATATTGGTCTTACTGTCTCCTGTAGAAGTGTCCTGCGAGTCCAAGATGCCTGATTCCTGGAGCGATCGGATGCAGGAGTCCACCAGCTCCAGGCCTGTCGTCAGCTCCTCCTCTATGTCCTTCTGCCCATCTGCACGTGCACAAAACAAAACAGGGAGAAAAACACGAGTTAAAACAAAGACACGGCTTCTTCTGCCACCTCCACACTGTTCCTCCATACTTCTACACTGCAGCATGAGACCTAAACCACATGGCTGGATTAGTCTCGCATAGCCAGACTCATCTCCACAGAGCTGCTGGGGGAAAGTCTGGATTCAATGCACTTTTCACTGCTGGATAGTGAGAAAAAACTCCCTGGCCTGTTTGTATTTCTTTAAGCCAATCACAGTCGTCCTGGGCGGAGCCACGCAGCGACGGTGCCTCTGCAGAAGGGAACCCGTGTGCGGATGCCTTTTGTCGCAATAAAAATGGATAAAAATGAATTCTTTAAATTAATAAATACATTTTGATTTTGTGTTGGGCTGATAATTGAGAAGAAAACTCCCCGAAATGTTCCTCTGCCTCCAACTCCTCGTAGAAATGTAAGTCTTTTTTTGTCCATGATAGCAGCTAGTTAGCTGCCACTAGCTAGCCAGTGACAAGTGAGTGCCTGATATTATGGGATGTCCATCTCGAGGAGCCTGCTGCAACATTCTAACAAAGATCATGGATATATAAAGATACGGCACTGCAGGCAGCACCAATGATAAGAAATGATCCACACTTCCTGTCTCCTCAGTGGGCGTGGTCTCGTTTGAAAGTGGAGTAAACGTCCAAAAATATTTTATTTTGCTAACATTAGATATCTACACAGCTAACAGCTATTAGCATTAAAAAAATCTTAATCTGTGATGTTAGCTTAGCTGTGTTGCCAGATCTCGCGAGAGTTCGCTGCTGAGACAGAAAAATGTCAGAAAAAAACGTAATTTCAGTGTCAGAATGTTCAGGAGATATGTGGCTTCTTGTGAAAACTTCTGGGTCCAATATTTACTTACTTTACTATAATCTGTGTTCAGGTTCACTTCTCCCATTGGAATCAATACACACGTGACGCAGATACAGGAAATGACTCCAGTGTCTCGGTTTATCTACAGTCTCTGATTCTAATCAAAGATACAGACATGACAGGTCGAGTGCCGACTGAAGAATCCAATTCACAGTTAGAGTGAGGATTTCTTAAGTTAAGATAAGATAAGACACAAACATGAGTTTAGGAATTACTTCTGTAATAGGAATTTCCTACTTTACAATATTTGGAACTTAAGATCGGACAAGCAGAGGCTCCTGTAGATCAACTTTTGTCATCGCATGTTATCCCTGGTGAGTCGACACACATGTAGTCATGACTGACTCCTCCCTCCTCCTTGGTGTGACCTCATCACAGCTCGTGGTCATTTCATGACCCTGGAAATCCTGACTGTAGTATATGAACTCTTACCTCAGGTTGCAGATAAAGAAGAGGCTAATTATGTCACGAGCCCCTGACTGGGTTGATGTTTTGTTATTTTCCTTTTGATTTTGTGTTTGTTTTTTGTTTTTTTTCTCTCTCTCTCTTCTGTTTGATAAATAATGTTTCCTCTATAGGGTGGTTATTTTATTTTTTTTAATTTACTATTTTTTTCCTTGTTTACCATCCTCTTCCTCTTGTTTATCTTCCCCCTCAGGGTATTTTTGATGTGTCGATGTGACTTCAGGATCGTGTCTTGCAGTTTGTCTCCGTCTGTCTGTGTATTTCTGCCACGTGTTTCTTTTTTTTGTCAATTTTTTTAATCTTATTCTATCTTATTTTGTTTTCCCTTATTTTATTTGATCTAATCCTGTTTTCTCTTAAAAAAAGGATTGTCCATTTTTAATTTGTCTCAGTGGGAGAGAACTTTGTACAAGCCCTTTGGGCTTCCCTTCTCTCCCTGCACTGTAAATGCTTTGCTTTGCTACGTTTCTGCCTTTTGCTGATTATCTCAAGTGCAAATAAATAACTAAAAAATAAAAATGACCTGTTTGCCTCTGCCTCCTTTTCTCTGCCTTAATGTCTGCTGCTTCCTGCATTAAGTCCACATACACGACTGAACGTTTTCTAATCTCAGATGGCACCAACGTGCCTCATGAAAACATCTAATATTTAACACTGTCGTATGAATTTATAGGCTATATAGGTTCCAATTAATTTAAATCAAATTAAAATGTCCCACACTGTCAATGAATCACAGGCTGTCGTTATTTTGACTGCTTTTGGACAGCTGCTGCACATTATTATCCTGTCTGCTGCCAGCAAGTTGTAACCAGAGACAGTGGATAAACCGAGAGACCCCATCTCAGAGTCATTTCCTGTATCTGTGTGACATGTGTTTAGTTATGGCCCCGCCTCTTTAGGAGACGAGAAGACGTTCTGAATGTATTGAGTCCAATAAGTGAACGTGAACACAGATTATGATCGATCTTTTCTCCCCATAGTCACCAAAGTAAAAATTGGACCCAGTTTTCACAAGAAGCCACATATCTGCTGAACATTCAGACACTAAAATGACATTTTTCAGACGGACAGATCAGGAGAAAATTAACTTTGTTCGAGACCTTTTTCTGTTTCAGCAACGAACTCTCACGAGATCTGGCAACACAGCTGAGCTAACGTCCACGATCGCCACAGATAACTATTTTTTTAATGCTAAAAATAGCTGTTAGCCATGTAGATACCTAATGTTAGCAAAATAAAATATAAATAAATTGTGCAAATTTAACTTTTCATCCATCCACATGAAGTTTACTACACTTTCAAACGAGACCGCGCCCACTTAGGAGACAGGAAGTGTGGACCGTTTCTTATCATTGGCGGTGCCTGTATTGTTGCGAATCTTTGGTCTGGACTGGACTAAACTCTGTCCATTCTTTTTATACAGTCTGTGGACAACATACATACATACTGTTCACTTGTAGAGACCACATGCACGGATTAATCAAAGGCCCCAGCAGGTCTTCTTTGTGCATGTTTACAGTCACATTTATTTGCCCTTTCCTGCATGCTCCGTGAAGTTGCTGGGGTATTGTCTTAACCGTGCAGATGAAAGGTCCCTGGACGTGCTCATAGAGGTGCCACGGGGAGGCGAGCGCAGGAGCAGCTATACAGCTCTGATTCCACGGCTGTCTCCAGAACGTCGATGTCAATGAACCCAGCTTGCGGAAGCCTTGTCGAGGGACGCACTCCCACACTGACGCTGGGCATCTGCTGCAGTGCGATAGCCTTTCAGCGCATTATCACGTAAGGCTATTCTTCTTGAGCATGCTATAAAAGGATTTGTAATAGATTCATAACACGCCAGGCTAAATAATGTGTGTGTAAGGGGGGGGAGTGCTGGCTTTGTTCTTTTCCTCATGTGCACACTGGCACAAGGATGACGGGAGCTGGGTTTTTGTGTCTGGCATTTTTCATTCAGAACTTGGAACTCTGCGCGCCCAAAGAGTCCAAGGAGCTGTCTTGTTCTTATTTACAAAATAAGAGGAGGCAGAACACAGAGCATCTCAAAGTGTGTTGCTACGATTGGTATAGCAACTGACAACCATGTTTTATTCAATATAACATAGTGTTTCCTGTATTTGCTGTTAGTGTAGTGAGCGTACTCCTCAATGCCCTGAAAAAGAGGTAAATGTAAAGAGAGGTACCTCCAATCACACTTTTGTGAATTAGTACACACACATATTTGTTCACGTATTCTAATAAACAAATTCTACCACAGCTGAGCTTAAAAAACAACAGAAAAATCCATCTACACAGCATCCGTGTCAATAAATGTCTCCGTCTACATTAGAATGGGCCAGCAGGGGGCGATAAAGTGTCAACGACACGTCAGACACCAGAGAAGAAGAATCTGAGCATACAGTTAGCTTTAGCTTTGGCGGTAGTAACAAATCAAACAATAGTAAAGCTATAGAAGCTAATTATTTCTTTATCTTTCTGGTACACAGAGCAAGGTGCTGTGGAGAAACCGAAATGTGACTCATGTGGACGGACGACGAGGTGAAGTTGGCTGCTTAGTGTGCCGCTTACCGTTAGCCATTAGCATGTAGCATGTAGCCAAGTCGGCTTGTTGTTGTTGTTTCTGGCGTATGCTTATTACACAAAGCAACAATGGGCATGCATGAACTGAGGAGATGACGTCATCGTTTCCCCAAATCCCCTGGTTAACAGGGACCAACAGTAACTGGATTTTTGGAAAATATTCACCTTAGAAGGCGTTTAAAAAAATATCAGTTTTAGTGACGTAAAACCAGAGACTGTGGATAAACCGTGACCCCCCAGCTTGGAGTCATTTCCTGTATCTGTATCACATGTGTTTAGTTACGGCCCCGCCTCTTTAGGAGACGAGCAGCAGTTCTGAATGTATTGAGTCCAATGGGAGAAGTGAACACAGATTATGATCGATCCTTTCCCCCCATAGTCACCAAAGTAAATATTGGACCCAGTTTCCACAAGAAGCCACATATCTGCTGAACATCCTGACACTAAAATGACATTTTTCAGACGGACAGATCAGGAGAAAATTAACTTTGTTCAAGACATTTTTCTGTCTCAGCAATGAACTCTTGTGAGATCTGGCAACACAGCTAAGCTAAAGATTTCACTTCCAAAGGAGGTGGAGGAGACGGGCGGGAAGAGGCGACCGCGCCCACTGAGGAGACTGGAAGTGTGTACCGTTTCTTAACATTGGTGGTGCCTGTAGTGCGTATCTTCTTATATTGACTATCTTTGGTAAAACTCTGTTTACATGTGGATGAGAGGCCAAAACGAAGAGGAAAATATCAGTTTACAAAAATATCCAGATACATGTGGACAGGCCTGAAACCAGTAGAATAAAATGCAACAATATATGGCAGCACTGTGGCATAAACACATGAGCCCCCCCCACAGCTAACCCTGAGCAGGCCCCTTTCCTGCAGCACAGAGCAGGCGAATTTTATCATCTTTCATAAATAATGTATTTCAATTAAACACTCTCCAAACACAATCGGCACAGAAAATAAAGTTCACCGTGGTTAAAGCAGGAACGTCAGTAAATCAGTCTGCATTGATCTGTGAATGAATGTGGGTGATTGTTAGAGTATCTGCTGTCCGCAGCTGCTTTATACCTTATGAAAAGCGTCTCCTTCAGTTCCTGTAATCCCTGCAGCATCTGAAGGCAGCAGGACCAATGTGTTGATAAATCCGCAGCCTCTGAGAAGCGACGCGTTATAGGGCGCAGTGGCGTGACGCACGGCCGTTCACTGTGTTCATCGAATCGCCTGAAAACGACACCAGGCTGCTGCAGTATAACCAGGATTTAATTGTCAAAGTTACTGTAAAAAGTCCGCCTGCCCACTATCTGATGGACAGCAGAAATTCACTGAACCAAAACGGTTTTCATCTCGGCACCATGGCAAGAAATGAACAGTGTTTACGTATTGATTCATTGATTTTATATCTCCACCCACCGTAACGAGTGAAGATCTGCAGACACACAGCGTGTAGATCCGGTTAATAAGTTCAAAACACATATACAGCAGGATAATTGTGTGGTTTAAACAGCTGTCTATGCAGATTATGCTTCACTGAATGCAACAAAAATAGACCTGAAGCATAAAAAAACAGTTGTGGACAAATTCAGATCTTTTACTCAAATAAAAGTACTAATACCACTCTGTAGAAGTACTCTGTTACAAGTCAAAGTCCTGCATTCAAAATGTTACTTAAGTAAAAGTATGTAAGTACAACCTGGAAAAGGTACTTTAAGTATTAAAAGTAAAAGTACTGAATGCAAAAAAAACTTTATTTTTTTTATTTTTTTTTATTAAAATGAATTATTTTTTAAGAAAAAGCAGCAAATCTTGACATTTGTAAAGCTGGAACAATGAAATGTTTAGCATGAAAAATGACTTCACAATCAAAATACTTACCAATTAATTATCTGTCAATCGACTAATTATATCAGCTGTACTTTTCTTCATATGTTTTTTATGCAAAAATCTTAATTAGTAAAGTAACTAGGGCTGCAACTAACAATTATTTTCATTATCGATTAATCTGCAGATT
>JAOVVB010033132.1:0-30436 GCA_028570985.1 Heterobranchus longifilis
TAAAGCGCTATACAAATAAAATGTATTATTATTATTATTATTATTATTATTATTATTATTATTATTATTATTATTATTCATGCTCATGAACACACCAAAGTCAGAGGAACGACTTCCCAACTTGTAAACTAGGACCATCCGAGGAGCACGTGAATGCAGCATAAATTATGAAAATGATTACCAGTTATTTGGGGAATGAAAACTGTGAGTAACCAGGGACACAGCGCTCACAGCACAGGGGCTAATGCATGTATTGCCTTGATTTTAAAGGACCACTGCTTGTCATATAGAATGAGGTGCACACACAATGTATCGACAAATTCATCATACATTTAATTACCTTAAAAAGTCAGGAGCCCTGGTGATCATATTTTCAAAGTCAGCATAGGAGAGTTTGTTGTCTCCGTCTAAATCCGCCTCCTCGATGGCTTTCTCACACACCAGCTCCACCTCCTCAGGAGTCAGCTCCTCCTTTGTCAGCTTATTCAGAGTCTTTTCCAGGTCCTCTTTGCACAGGTAATTATCCACATTGAAATCTGTGGGCCACAGAGAGTTATAACAACAAAAAAAACACCCACAAATCTTCATTTTTTTATCGAGTTCTGAAAAATGTGAAAAATTCTAATGGAAGGTTTTAGAAATTACCGTATATTTTGAAGGCATATATGGCCTTGAGCTCTCTAGGAGCCATTTCACTGAGGACTGAGAACATGTCCACAAATTCATTGAAGCTCAGATTTCCCATCCCATCCTCTGAGAAAGACTCCACGATCCTGCTGCGGAACGGGTTTTCCTATAAGGGGATGACGACATTTACATTAGTGCAAATGTTGGTACACATTAATGTAAATGTATAAGATCCACTGCAATATGTGGTTTGGATAAGAAAAAAAACAATATTTTTTAAAATACTGTAAAGGAACTATAGGTTTCATAGGATAGGATGAACTTCATTCATCGAGACAAAGACGTACACAATACGTTGCCAGAGACACAATATGTCATTCACACAATAGATAACATCAGGCAGAGTTATTGATGGAAGTATATAGTTCCACTGCAACAATAATAAGAGAGTCAGTAAAAGTCAAGTATGCAGTCAATACGTTAAATAGATTTTTTTTTTTTTTATCTAACATACTGACTGCATACACTTTTACTGACCCTCTTGTTGTTGCAGTGTGTACTTCCCTTCAATGACTCTGCCTGGTGTTATCTATTGTGTGAATGACATATTGTGTATATTGTATCTCGTCTCTGTCGACATATCGTGTGTGTCTTTGTCTGTGGTAGCAAACAAGTTTCCCCCTTTGGGGATTAATACATTTCAACAAAACAAAATCATATAGACAAAATGTGCAAATGTTCAACCATACCAATGGTATACAGACAATAACAGCATAAATAATTGCTGCATGCAATGAATAAATAAATAAATAAATAATACATTTCATTAACAATGTTCATTAAAAATCTGATCCTTTCAGTGGAACATTTTGGCAACAGGAGCTAATATCTTCTGCTACTCTTTATACTGTTCAAATTATTTTATTTATGCAGTTTTTACATGCTGTTGTCAGTTTAACATTATGATCTGCAGAGGTATAAACTGGTGTTTTCTGCTGATCACAGGCTTCAGCTGAAAGAGCTGACTCCCTCTCCCTCTTTGCTGGTATGGTGAAGGCAATATTTTCTCCTCTGTTGCTCAACCATAAGTTGCTACTAAAGGTTTTATATCCCAGGCAGGTAATTAGCTGATTTGACACAACTTGCAATAAAATGACACTGAAGGGGCCGCCATCAGAAGAGGCTTGGAATATACAGTACTAACTTCACTAAACCGTTCGGTAATTCATATAGAAACAGAACGCTCCGTCACTTCGAACAACAGTGCTCTCAATGCACCCTGAGTTACCATATGACCAGTTGTTAGCAATGTAGCATTTAAAATGCTATTTTTTTAGTCCGACACAGTCACTCCACACAGCTCAATTAAAATCACACAAACACAGAATCTATCAGCACATCGTCTCCACCTGCTCAACTGACTTCAGCAGTTTTAGACACAATGAGCGGGAAACACAAAACTGTCGATCAGATTAATGCACTTAATAATCGAAGGTGCCGGAACGCCGTTCTGGACCGCTTTAACACTGGTTAAACCACTGGTCTAGAGCAGTGCTTCCCAACCTGGAGGTCCGGAGCCCCACTAGAGGTCTCCAAAGTTTCACAGGGGGTCGCAAGGCCTTGAGTTTAAGGTCTGTAAGACAACATTTAAATATATATATATACAGTTGGCCCATACGTCAGCATTTCATTAATTTTCAAACGCACAGGATAAGGGCATTATTAAGTATGCATGATTGTTAAAAAACAAAACACAATACAGAAAATTGTATTAAAAATTCCAAAACAATAACAGGAAAACTCATCTGTAATATAATATTCACAGGAAATAAGCTGCTCAAAATGCCCAAATGTCTCGTTTTACACAAACTTCCTGCAGTTATTGCATTCACTATTTAGGTTACTTGTTCAGTTTATTAGTTGTTCTGTACTGATATTGTTATGCATTGAATATAATATGAAATATCCATAAAATATGTTACTAAAGTTGGAGATATACGTTCACGTATACATCGCATCATGTTAATTTCTGAGTACGTACTCAATGAACGGATAAAACGGACGCAGGATATGCGAGGCATTGCGTACACGTAGTTAAAAACCTATAGAGAGGTCTAGAGGACGGTTAGCATGTTTGAGCTCAATACAAGCTCAGCAAAAGACGCCATTTGTCTAAACAGCCATCAGTCATCTAAAGCAATGCCATTTTAACTGCATATGACATGTCAGTGCAGCCTGAGTCAGTCCAGTCGACTCAGCTCATTAAAACTCAGCAAGATATGAAAGTATTTATGGTTATGAAGCTGGAGAGCAGTTTGGATGACCCCGCATTGTCTGGCTCTCATCAATCCTGCCCTGAGTGGTCTCCATCTTCCTCCTCTCCATCCTTACAGACTCTGCAATCAATAGAGTTTTACAGGCAAGGGCCAATTATTCCCAGAGGACAGACACATTATTATGAGTCTCTGTGATAAACCCTTGGTGGATAAGGACTCCATATAAAACAGTTTGGTACTTGTGTCTGGTGCGCAGGAGAAGGGTGGAGGTAAATGTGGCTGCGATGTTATGCAACATGCCATTTCCTGGATGTTCTTTTCAAATAGCAGGTGCTTAAAAATAGGAGGGGATGCATCAGTCGGGAGGATGGAGAGGCTGATAATTTCATGGCACATTAACTTTCATGAGCTTTTGAATGTGCTGTCATGCAATCAGATCAGTTACGATGATGGTTAAAAATCAATTCTGTCCTCTGAAAGAGAGTGTGTATTGATTAGGTGTCTGCCACGTTTGTTTTAGTGTCCTTATAGAACAATCCAAAATAATAAAGCACAACCAGTGTTGGGAGGGTTACTTTGAAAACATATTCAACTACAGATTACTGAATACATGCCCTAAAATGTAATTAGTAACATATTCCATTACATTACTCAAATTAAGTAACGTATTCTAAATACTTTGAATGACTTTTGGAATACAAAATCATTTTGCAGAGCTCATTTGTCTTATATTTCCAAAAACATTTATTTTTTATTTTTTATCTGTTTATTAGAAATGCTTGAATTTTAGAGCAACTAAAACAAAAACTAACTAGAAGGGCACTCAGAGAGCACAGACCTCAGACCATGTTAATGAAAGCGAAAAATAATGAATGTATCTGCCTCGTGAGTTGGATCTGCTCCAAAATGTAATGCTACACCCTTTCACTTAGTTTCATGAAAATCGGACCAGTAGTTTTTCTGTAAACCTGCTGACAAACAAACCAACAAACAAATCAAAATGAAAACAGAACTTCATTGACGGAGGTAATAAAGTAATCCCTTCAAGTAACTATTTTTAAAGACAGTCATATTTTGTATTTTACTCCCTGACCCTGAACACAACACAGGGTCACACTGCTGGAGAAAACACAAGATCCACACAGGTATGTAAAGAAGATTATTTTACCTTTAACTCTGGCATGTTGACTATTAAGGCTAAAGGCAGTTTACAGTCAGGATCATTGGTGTAGTCCATTGGTACAAGATGTGGAGCCAACTCATGATATCTGCCGTGCAACCTAGAATAAAAAATAGAAACACATTTTGAACAATTATATTTATTTTTATGCTTTTGATTTACTGCCTTTTAGAAAAGAAACAATGTACCGACTATTAAAAAAACAAACTATAAACACATTTTTCAAACACCTGAAACTTAAGTATTTGTACAGAGGGAAATTGTTGTGCAGATACCACAACTCATGTAGTAAGTTGGTGTAATAAGCATCTCGTCCTCTCTCCTGTCCTTCGTGCTGTGAGACCTTGAATTTGATGTCATTCATTACTGAGAATGAATGATAAACACGTGATGTCTGGAAAGTGGGTTTTCTGCAGCCCCCCCTTTTTAACTAATCCTGTCATGTCGTACCTGCGTTATTGGCAGGGACTTAGAGGACAAACTCACTATTAAACCAGATTAACCTGTCAGAATGATGGAGTTTCAGTGGCACACTGCAAGAAATGACCATGTACCTGACTGTACATGCAGCTTCTGCAAATTTGGCCTATTAAAATTAGGTTTTATTTCCAAAACTACTACACAAAATACAAAAATACAGAAATGTCTAGTGTTAATGCTAAGATATGACATGAGGCTGAAGGGTTGAAATCCTTAAGACCTTAAGACCATCAGTGATGACCTGTTTCTTTGATGTTACACAACGGTGCTGTAACCTTTGCAGCTGGAGACACAAATAAGGAGTGTTTTATGAAGGTCATAACGTGTAGGAGCCAATTACGCCCTCTGGTGATTGTCAATTTAGTTTCCAGTCCACTGATGGCCTCGGAAAGTACCTGCACACCATTTGTAATAAAGGGAGAGAAAAATTACAAATGCTTAGGTACTTAATAGGATCAAAAAAGAATGTAGTGTAATCTGTTGAATTTTAATCCTTCGTTAATTCTTGATAGTGATTAGATGTTAGGTTTAGGCAACAAAACGACATAGTTAGGTTTCGGAAAAGATCGTTGTTTGGGTTAAAATACTTACGTTTGTGGCGTTAGTTAAGAACGTTAGGTAGGAACGCCATGTTAGGTTTTGCCAAATGTAATTTTTATGGTTAAAGGTTTAGGAAAAGGTTCTGCTAATTAAGAATGTTAGGTTTAGGCAACAAAACTATGTGGTTAGATTTAGGAAAAGATTGTTGTTTGGGTTAAAATACTGAAGAACGTTAGGTAAGGAATTAAGGCTACAACTAACAAAACCCAAAGTTATTCAATTGAATATGATATAAAACAGAGAAAAGCAGGAAATCTCTAAATCTCTCTATTTGAGAGGCTGAAAACAGCATTTTCTGACATTTTTGCATGAAAAATGACATAATGTTAAAAGACAGTAACAGATGCACCACAGGGCACAAATGCCTGCAATGTTTTATTGTTAAAGATATCATTTCAGAAACAACCTTTACTGCACATATATGAGCAAATCAGACCCCAAATTCCTGCAGACAACTTTCGTCCTTTTCTAATGTTACACTGCAACATTCTTGAGTATCAGTATTTAATTTCTCTAAGTAGCTATTTATCTTCCAACATCTAGAACCACTGAAATGTGAGCATCATTGGTCAATTCCATTAAAAAGAAAAGCAGCATTTGTTTAATTTATGGCTGGCACCGAGACAGTGAGTGACAGGAAGAGAGAAATGATGCGACCCGATGAGTCATGATACCTCGTGCAATCACCAAGAGTAGATTGATATTTATTTCATTTTTCTAAGTGTTGAGGTCGCACATGTCGAAAGAGGAAGAAATGTGACACTGAAAACAACACCAGAGTCAAACGGTCAACATGACTTTCAAAGGTTTAGGTGACATGCTGATGCTGCTGCAGGTCAGAACCTTCTAGATCTTCATTGATTTGTATTTATCTCATGTTAAAAAAAAAAGCAATCTCCATGAACAATAAATGCATATACTGTGGCATTCATGGAATTACTGTATATGTGTCTGGATTGGCTGTTTGTATTTGGTGTTAAGTTGATGGGGCGATATAACAAGAAAATAATTATATATATATATATATATATATATATAAATAATATTACGCCTATATGCCACAATGCATGATTTCCTGTCTGCAGTAGCAACAACCTACATATACGACCTAAAATGACAAGTTTGTGGTCTATTCAATAATGGATTGTTTTATTACAACATTTGATTGATTCTCATTTCAAATTCACTGGTGTAAATTCTAATCCTGCACTCTTAATCAAATAACACATACTGTGTTAAACTCCAAGTGTGACAAACTAACTGTATAATCTACTGTATACAAAATGAAAATGCATTCATTGTTTTTTACCATTCTACTGTTATCTCAAAGCTGCAAGTCAGCTGATATTCTACGAATTACAATGTACAACATCCCCTTTTTGAACAATGAGCCAAAACTACACATCACAGCTGCCAATGAAATCAACTTCTGCATTAAGTTTCCAAAGAAAGAGCAGTCTGCTCTGAGGACATGTGAGTGGTAATCTTTTTATACAGTCCCTTGTCATGAAAGTATGGTCTGTATGTTTGTGGCATGTAATACAGTATTACATGCCATGGCCAGTGTCCACTTAAAGCACATCTTAACAACAGAGCAAGGAGGACACATGGGGAAATATGTCAGTAATATAATTATGTGTGTAATCTTATGGTTAGAGCAGGTGGTTTACAACTGAGCTGTATCTGTGAGCAATGCATCAGAATCAAGAGTTGATAAAAATCTTACCGCAGAATTTCTTTGCGGGTGAAAAACGTACAGTCCTGCAATGAGAGAAAAACAGCATGTCAAAACACAAATATGAGAAATAGTGAAGTTTCATAAAGGACTGTGGTGTACAGGGCCAGCCCTAGCATTTTTGGAGCCCTATAGGCGAAATCTGCCCCCCCCCCCCACACGCTACGTCCCCATGCCAATCTTTTTCTTCCTCTCTGCATGCGGCTAAACCAAAAAACATATTTTTCTTAAAACTTTTTTCTATAATCTTTAATTTTGTGGTGCCCTGGTGGAGCATCACAAATTGTTCATGGTACATTAAATATTTAGATCTGTACAAAACACTTTCAATGACACATCTTTTGCAATGACTCATCTGTGAGTCACATACAATGACGGTTCCTCTGAAGTCACGTGAATAACTCGAATGCTCGTCGAGGTGTCTGGTGTCTCTTAAATGATGACGTGTGAGCGTTGTCACCTGCCACTTGCAATAGGAACGATGTGGCAAGGGGAACATGATCTGCTGTTGTCTGACATGCACGTGTTGGCACACACATTATCTAACAGCCCCACAGGAGAGACACCTCACTTTACATTCCCTCTTGTACACACTCTGTCTGAGTCGTGCTCCGAGTGTGAGGAGCAGAGCGCAGACAGACAGATCTGCACTCTGTCAAAACAGGCCCTCTGAACATATTCAGGTTAATGATTTTTGTTTAAAGCAATATCTGACTATACATCTTGGCATGGGACGATATGAAAATTTCATGTCACGAATATCTTGGCCAAAATAATTGCGATTCACAATATTATCCTGATAATCAAAGAAATATAAAACTCTTAAAATGGCACTAAAACACACTGGAATAACTTTATTTTGCTTTGTTGGGACTTTTTTCTCAACACATTCCAACTTTTTTCTCATAAATTTATGACTTTTTACTCTGAACTTTGCAACTTTTTTCTCGAAACATAACTTTTTTTTAAGAAACAAATTGTTTTATTGCATCACAGATAGGTCAATTCATCACGATATTCACGATTATCCCGATAATAGAAATTCATCACGATCAACTTATTGCAAGTGTTTTTTATTGCTTTCCATCTCTATATTCATCATAACCTATAGCCTCCATCATGTTTGATTACACTGTAAGTATAAAAGCATATATAGAAAAGTAATACAAAAATAGTGTTGGTGAACAAATAAAACACAACTTCAGTCAGTTGATGTTGAATTGGGCGTTAAATCTTAAATATTTGATCTTATGTTTTGTATTGATAACAAAGACAGCAACTAAGGCAACCGGAAAGAAACAGTATTCCAATAAGGTTTGGAGCAGGAGTAACCAGAGAGGCTCATGGGAACTAAACTGTCTCCTGAGAGTAGAGTTTCTTGGCATCAATTATTAAGTCCACACCTAATCACATGATAAACCTGTGCATGAAGATGTGTTTCTTCCCAGGAAAACCTGGATTATCATTACAGGGAACAAAGGGCCAGATCTTCTCAGACGGTCGGATAATGAAAACAAGATCCTCCAGGTTGCAATGAAATCAAAACCTTCTGCTATTCTCAACTATCATGTCTATGTAAATACTTAAACAGTACAGCCATAACTGACTAGGGCTGCAACTAACAATTATTTTCATCATCGATTAATCTGCCAATTCTTTTCTCAATTAGTGGTTTGGCCAATAAAATTGTGAAATATGTCCATCCCAGTTTCTCAAAGTCCAAGGTGATGACTTTAAATGTCTTGTTTAGTCCAAAACCCAAATTCAGTTTAATGTGATGTAAACTGCAGACATCCTTTTGTGCCACTTTTGCATGAAAACTTACTTTAACGATTAATAGATTATCAAAATAGTTGTTTTCCTGTCGACCGACTAACCGATCAGTAGAATAATCGTTGCAGCTCTATAACTGACCAACTTTAGAAGGATATTGATTATTGCCAGTCATTTATTGATGGGGACCAGGACCATCTGGTATTAATGATCAGTATTGAACATAACCATTTGCTTTTCTTCCTATTTCACAAAATGTTTTTTGCTTTACCCATTCAATCTAAAACACATGGGAGTCCACTGTCAGGAGTGACTTGGTCATTATCAGGAAATAAAGAAATAGTGATTTATGGTGATAATATTCATGGCATAGTAATAAAAAGTAATTGGGAAAAAATACTTAACCCCTTGCACTCAAATAAGTACGAGCATTAGAATACCATATAAGCACAATGATTTACTTATACTTCGGCTATTATATAATTCTGTTATGCTTTAACATGTTTTTTTCTGAGTTGCACAACATACTGCAGGTAGACACGGGCATGCACGCGCTTACCTGGTAGGCATCAAGTTGCTCGTCGGTAAATATAGTTTGCTTATTTCCCATCTTAATCAAGTAATGTGTTGCTTGTACACATTCACAACACTGAACGTCCGAAGCCTTTTCTCAATGAAAGGCATTTAGGGGGTCCGCGGCAAAGACAAAGTCTCCGCACACAGGATGGACCGACGACGTTGCAAACTCTTAACACAGGTTGTTATTGATGTCCTTACAGGAGATGCCCGCCATGACTGTAAAACGTAGAGGATGCACAAAAAAACATGAAAAATGAAAAGTAGACCATGTGTCCAGGGGTGTCGGAGCCGGTGGAGGCTGTCTGCGGAGGAGCTGCAAACTGATCTGCTTCTCTTTGACTCCCAGCTGCTGTCCACCGGAGGCAAACCAATAGGACCTCAGGTAAATAAATAAATAAATAAATAACTGTGAACTAGAACCTGCTGGTAATGAAGATGCTGTCTTAATTAGATTGTGGAGCTACTTAATGTTGATAAAGCTGATACAGGCCTACCATGACATCCAACATCTTAATTCTCCTGCTTTTCTGTGTATAGTTATATGCCAACAACTTCATTATTTTAATAGGCTAATGCAGGTGAAGCTAAGATAAACTGTAGGCCTATGTACCTTACTTTTGGGTCATTTAATCTATAATGCATCTTTATAAACTGATCATAGGCCTGTGTTTTGTTTATTAACTCTTAATCTGCAAATCATGGTAACTTTAGATGGAGTCTAATATTTCCAAATATGGAAATGTAGTAGAGTGGAAACATAAAGTAGCATCAAATGAAAACACTCAAAGTACCTGCACTTCCTACTGATGTAGGCTACAGCAGTGGTTCTCAAGATGGGGTCCGGGGACCCCCAGGGGTCCTTGACGGGGTTCCAAGGGGTCCTGAGCCAAAAGGATAATAATTGATTTTCACTATAACTCCATCAATAAGTAACACAATGACTTATTGTATGACTATCACATGTTTTCATACACTTTTGTAATAAAACATCTAAAAGCAAAACTCCTATCCTGGGACAAAATCTTATCAAATGGGGGTCCGTGGTCTAATTTGTGTCAGTTTAGGGGGCCTTGACGTGGAAACGTTTGAGAACCGCTGTGCTACTTGAGTAAATAAACTTAACCTAGTTTTTCCCCATCAATATGTATAGAGGCACTAACACAACCCTCAAAAATGTCTGATTCTGGCACCCAGACACTTTCATTTAATCAATTTTTCATGTTTCTCTTCTCTTTTTCCCTAAAACAAATTAACTTGATAATTGAAAATAAAAATAACTAGCCTAATTAATTAATAATAATTAATTAATTCATTAAAAAAAAAAAAAAATGCATATTTGTGTGGGTTATTTCACCTCTGATTGGATTAGACATGCTCATTTGTTTTTTTATCCTTTTGATTAATTACTACTTAAATAGGCCTATAGGCTACTATTCAGAATAACGTTACTACAGATCTACTACCCTACAAAACCCCACTGAGGAATGATTTTTGTCTCTGCTGTAACAATAAAACTTTTAATTGACACAGGACCTGTTGCAACGGAAGCAACATAACAAATACTGCAACAATGTTTCCAGCCACGTCCTCAACACTGCAACAATGTTTCCAGCCACTTCCTCAAAGTGTATGGCTTCAGTCTAATGCTGTGCAGGACCATTGACTGCAGCAGAGACACAAGTCCGTTTAATCCACCTGCGTGCTATTGCAGCAGCAGTACAGTGAGCGTGTCCTGACTGCACCCCAGGACAGATGCCAATTTCACATTTCCCCAAAACAACCACTGCCTTGTCTGTCCGCTGCATTTAGTTAATAAAACCATCGCTTTGTATTGCGATAGGTGGCTTTTTAAGTAGCAAAGTTGCCCACGATGGACTCTAAGCGAGATAAAGACCAAGGTAAGTTGTGATGGATAGCTTGTTGCTACGTCGCTATGCTAGCTAGCTGCTAGCTAGCTGCGGCTTCAGCTAAGATGTAGCTAACAACGTATCGTTAGTTACACAACATGCATTTCACGCGTGTCATCATCAGAGGGGAAAAAATGAACAACGACCATTTCATTAAACAACCCACCCACTTCCATCCGACTGAATCATCCTCATGAAATCACGCAGCCACTGCTTCACTGCTAACAGGTAGCTACTAACATTAGCTAACAACATTTACTGGTGTCAAGCTAAGCTAAACACCATCACCTTTATGTTGGTATGTTAATGACATGCAACATATGTGTTTGGTGGCACTACCTATCCCACACGACTGTTCCCCCATTTGTAATGGTGTTATAGTACCCTGTCTGCCAGTCCTTATTTTATTTACATATTTGCATATAAAGTAAATAAATAAAACCTGCGTTGATGTAAATCTGAAAATATGACAGGATGAAATGAGGGAAAAAAGGCACCATTATTTCTGGTTAATCTGAAAAGGCTTTTCTTTCTCAGTCAGGGAATCAGAGTTTCATTTGTGCAGGCTCATGAAAGAGTATTCATGTGTAGTTAGAGTTAGGGACGGATTCTGCCTGAGGAGATTAAACCAAATATAACTTGTTATTCATGCATGCGACTGGCCAGCTAATACCATACACAAAGAACAGCACACATCTGCCTGTTTGTGACTCTTTCCTCTGGAGCTGGAGGAGGAAAAGCTCAGTGGGTACTGCCAGATATGAAATTCACGGTCTGCTTGAATTAGTATTTACTATTTTGAGAATGATTGCATGGGTTGTTTGATTGTTCCACCGTAAACAGAACAGACACACAATGCTTCCAGCATTCTGCTTTTGCACCGCTGACTCACACAAATAAGGACTCTGTGATTGTGTTGCATATGTAAAGAATAGAAAAGTGGTTTGTTATAATGCTGCAGCCTTATTTCTCTGATTCTTTCAGATGCAGACTGTGAGAAGATAACTGCTGTGCTGCTCAAGTCACGGACAGGAGAATTTGATTTGGAGTCAATACTATTCCTCAAACTGAGAGGTCTTGGTAAGATTTAATTCATATATATCAACTATTTAGCCCTTGAAAAATGTGTTATTGTTTATAACGGTTAATTGTATGTCTTACAGGAATCCATGATCTTGGATGCATTGGGGAGTGTATGAATTTAGAGAAACTGGACCTCTCTGGAAATAACATCACAAATTTAGCGCCTCTGGCATCTCTTCGGCTTCTTTCTGTACTCTGTTTGTCTGCCAACAGGATTTCCAATTTAGGTAAGATTTCAGGAGCAATATATTCTTTATTTCCATGCTGTATGTTCACTCAAGGAAGTCTCTGTCATGAATAGAATTAAAATTTTTAAGACAATGTTATTGCTTTTGTATTTTCAGAGCCCCTGCGCAATTGTGACGGTTTACAGAACTTAAACTTGGCTGGTAATATCATATCCAGGTAAGCAAATACGTCACTAACTACAATGTTAGTTACATTGTATACAAACAATTTAAGATGTCATTGATAAATATATTTTGCTACTATTATATTTTTCAGAGCAGTATTCTCAGTTGGTCCTGTAAAAATAATCTGTTTTGTTTTTCAACAGCATTGAGAACCTACACAGCCTTCAGCCTTTGAGAAAGCTAGAAAATATACGTCTTAAAGACAACACTTACAATTACACCAATCCAGGTAATTTTTAGTGATTTTATTTGAAAACAATCCGATGGATGGAAAATCTTGATAAGTGAACTCACAATGACTTTCTTATAGTGTGCAGGAACGCAGCATACAGAAACATAGTTCTTGAGATGTTCCCCAACATCAAGGTGCTGGATGGTAAGATATGTTTCTTTTTTTTCATTTAGTCTTTTGCATAACATTAACTGTCAGACTACGTTTACAAAAAAATGTCATTCTGTTTTTAAATCATAGGAGAAAGAGTGGTTGGACGTGGGAGTGAATTGTACCAATTGTGCAAAGACATTGATGACACCATCAAAGGTACGTTTGTTAATTAGGGTGTTATTGTATCATGATTGGTAACATGTTATTACACACCATTCAGCAGATTACGTTCAGTTTTTGAACTAAGTATTTATCTTACATACAGAATCATCCAATGTAAAGTTTAGTGGTCGACTGATGTGGGTTCTTCAATGGCCAATGCCGATATATAGAGAGCAGGGCGGCCAGTGGCCAATTTATAATGCAGATATTGTTTGTTTTTTTGCATCAGATAAAATACAACAATTTGACACAAAATTGCTGAAATGAACATTTATTTAACTATTATTCAGGAGATAGCATAAATAAAAACAATGTTAGTGCACAGGACCGCAAAGCAGTATCTCTTTGTTTCAGAAATGTATAAACGTACATTAAAAAAAAAAAAAAAACAATGTCAAGGCTGCCCGCAGATGTATCTGCAGACATTTTTGTTTAATCAGCCTTGTGATTTGAGATAATCAAATGCAGTTGTTGTCTTTGCCCTTGCTTGACTAAAAGTTTTCTTTCAAGTAAAATATTACTGAACTGTTTTTCTTTCTATAAATGTCTAGCTGGTTTATACAAGAATGGGCAGCTTGTTGAACATACTGATTGCAAACCATGGGTGGAGGATAATTACTGGGAGATAAAAAGATCCAACAATGCCATTATTGAAGAAGCCTACAAACAGTTTAACGGTAAGAGGTTCTCTTTTTTTTTTAAAGAAAAGTGTTGCATTTGATCTACAGTAATCAGTCAACTCAACTATATTGTGTTTTACAGTGTGGTATCCTATATAATCCTTATCCTACATTTAATTTTCTCCAGATGTTCTTCATGAATGCAGACTCCTCAACAACAGAGCCACTCATGTCATTTCGCAGACTGAACGATCTATGAGCCTGAAGAAGCAGCCAAAGCAGTATGCTATCTGAGTTGGACTATTTTGGACACATTTGTGTGCAATGTTTTGTTTTATGATATACCATGGCTAATGTACTGTAGGTTTTTCAAATTACTAAGCTGTATCCAAATGCTTGATGATCACTACCATTGCCAGACACACATGCTTAGTGTTGCGGTGTGAGGCATTTGTTGAAATTCTATCTCATCCTATGCATTGCGTATCAGACGATACATGTAAGTGGTTTGAAAACCTTTATCCATGCTGACACCCCTCAGTTTGGTTCAAAGATGTCTTTACATGCACAGTGTGCATTTTGTACCATGTTGTAGCCTGCATTTATGCCGAGATATGCTGCTTAAGAATTTCTATAAGTTTTAAGTATTTAAGAGCTTTTTTCCATTTTGCATTGCTGACTAATTTTGGGAGTTAATGTGTCCCATGCTGTATGCTTTCTTTGTGAGTTGAACTTTTGCAAAATGTGATTGAATGATTGTTGCAGCTGTTTCTACTTGTTTTATACCATAAAGTTTATTATGTGTACAACCAACTTGTGGAAAATACAATGCATATAAAGGTGTATCTTTGTATTTTTACTCATATTTACAAAGTGTATTTTGGGACAACTCATACTGCACGTGCATATTATACACTGTTTTCACATCCAACACCAAAGAACATACTTAACCCAACATATTTAACATACTACCGACTGGGGACCACAAGAATAAACTACTGTAAGAAGCAACCATCATAGCAAAATGTTAACTTTTTTCTTCTCAAAACAAACAAAAGAGTTAGTTAATTTGCATGTTGGGTAAAATTAAAATATGTAATTTTCTTTAATACAAATTGTAGCTTTTATCCTTTTATTTTAGACCGTGGACTCAGAAGCAGTCCACTGGCTCCACCTGCTGGTGATCCTGCAAAACTGCGGCACTTCAAGTTGTAGTCTAAGCTTCGGACCAACTATCGTTTGCCCATTTATGATCATCGATATATTGAGAAGCTTGCGTTTAGTTTAGTATTTCATTGTGGGGTATTACTCGAGACTACAAATGAAGTAACTTCCCTAAATCTCAGTGCTAATCCCGGAAGATATCCAGAGTAAGAGCATTTTATTATACATCCACGAGTAAGAGCAAAGGGAATCCTGTCACTAGGTGTAAAATTGGTCAATACATTTTACAGGAGAAATTTTAAAAGAGTGTATAACTGAACATTGCTACTACACAATAAATTAAATTCCCATGAATCGTGACGTTATCTAATGTGTACATTTATTTAATAAGGGTTTATTTTGAAAGGGAACGGAAGCCGCTTTGTATTGTGGTTAGCTTGACAAGAAATGCTGCTGCATCGACCTTGGCTAGTAGAAGATGGCAGGGATGGCGTGGAGGTCAGCGGTATGTACAGGGGAAAATGTGTAAATCGTTCATAAATGTTTCACCAAACGCATGACATTGTGTTTAAATGAATCAACTATCGTTAGCTTCGTTGACTGACGTTCACACAGCCAAAGACTGCAGGCATAACAGAGGCAGAAACTAGCTAGCCGGTAATGCTACTTGTAGTTACCATAGCAACATGACTCTTGACTGCTATTTTTATGTTTTTATTTTATCATACACTGTTGTAAAAGTTAGTTTATAGATGATTGCTCAAGCTGAACAAATGTCAATGAAATGTCCCTCATCTACAGATTCTTAACCTACTAAAACAGTGGGGGTTATCACTCAATGGCAAGGATAAAATCCAGGCTCAGGAAGTAAGTTAAGCATACGTATTAAAACATGACTATCCTTGCTGCGTTTGGAAATTAGCTAATGCTAGCTAGCAACCTCCCGCAGTAGTAATGTTATTCAAATGTGGAATGGGTATTTTGTTTTGCCATCTTTTCAAAGTCAGAACGCCTTTGCTATACGTCCATGCTTTGCTACTGCTGCAATTTCTGCAATTCAACTGAGCTAAGATAACATAGTAACTTTCTGTAAGCTGTCAAATATGTAAGCTAAAGATGACCAGTTGCCTCACTTTTCCTATTGGTGATCTATACTACATTACAGTCTTTTGGGGTGATGCTGTTTATCATCCGCCAAGGCTAAGTCTTTTGTAGAGTGACAGAAAACTGTCTTTTCAACACGGCTAACATGCTATTTATCAAGGACGGACAACTCCTACTGTGGACTGGATCCAGTCTCCTCTTCCACAATGTCCTTTGCAGATTTATCTTCCACAATGTCATCTATCTATCTATCTATTTATCTATCGCTTGTGTGTTTCATGTGCTTTAACTAGAGTGACCAAGGATTGGCACAGCAGTAATTATGTACTTTTTGGTCAAAAAGAATGCCTTACAGGTTAATATCCAAATCAAGTATTCTGTACTGTAAAATATGAGAGTGCACAATTCTTGGGTCATTCTGTTCCTAGTATGTTCACTACTCCCGTAAGCTTTGCTCATTTCACATTACATCCTAGCTCTGTTTTTAATGTTTTTCCCTATTATGAAGTATTTACAACTGTATTTATGCTGTATTGACTGTCAGGTGTCACGGGTGGTTGGCGCTTTAAAGAAAGAGCCTCCACAACCCAGGACGTTCATGCGTGGGGTATGCATCTTTCCTCTACACAAAACATTTATTTTAGATTTGATGTAACTTATTGCTTGTATTAAACTGACTCTGAGGTGCACAATTATTCTTTTATCATTTAATGTTATGTATGTGTCTTTGTTCTGCCTCACAGATTCATACTGTTACTTTAATCCCTGGTGATGGAATTGGACCGGAGATCTCCACGGCTGTCATGGAGATATTTAAAGCAGCTAAAGTTAGTACTGGAGGAGCAGAATAAAACATCACTGTTCACAAGGAACACTTTTTTTAGGTTGCGATAGATAACACTTTATTTGCATTACTCCAGCACTGATACCCAAGAGACAAATCAGAAACACAATTAAAGTCTTTCAAAAGCTGCATAATGTAAACTAATCTAGTGATTTTGCGGCATACACCTTTAATCTAGGCACCTATTCAGTGGGAGGAGAGAAATGTTACAGCCATCCAAGGACCTGGTGGCAAGTGGATGATCCCTCCTGATGCCAAAGAATCGATGGACAGGAACAAAATTGGCCTAAAAGGTAATCTGCTTAATACACTCATAATTACAAAACTACAAGACCATGACCTTTTTTTTATACAAATAAGTGACTGATACATCACTGTTAGTTACAGACATATTGGTTTAGATGTTATCCCTCCAAAAAGGAGTTTTCTTTTTGTTTTTGCAGATGAACTAGTAAATAATTTTGAATTACTCAACAATCTACAGGTCCTTTGAAAACACCAATCGCTGCTGGCCATCCCTCTATGAACCTGCTGCTGAGGAAAACCTTTGACCTTTATGCCAATGTGCGCCCCTGTGTGTCCATTGAGGGCTACAAGACCCCGTACACTGATGTAAACCTGGTCACCATCAGGGAGAACACCGAGGGAGAATACAGTGGGATCGAACATGTGGTGAGACCCTTTAACAACACATTACTTGTCGATAAGTTTATTGTTAACAGTTTTGTTCTTTTGACATTTTGATTATTTCCTCACTGAATCAACATGTAGGTCTATTTAATTTTTTTCATTTTCTAGATCAAAACATTGCATCTCATCTGTCTTTTTCCTCCCAGCATAGACACCAAATCACTCAAACACTGTTTTTAGTTTACAGATTTTACCTGAATCTCTCTTGGATTTGTATATTTTCAGATTGTTGATGGAGTTGTACAGAGTATTAAGCTCATTACAGAGCAAGCCAGCGAACGTATCGCAGAGTATGCTTTTGAATATGCCAGAAATAATCAGCGGGCCAGTGTTACTGCTGTTCATAAGGCCAATATTATGTAAGTTGAATTCAGTACAAATTACTTATTAATTTGTCATTGCAAAGCTATTTGCTGAAATTAAATGGTTTCCCTCTGTTGACTTTTGTTTAGGCGCATGTCTGATGGGCTTTTCCTACGAAAATGCAGAGAGGCTGCTGAAAAGCACAAAGATGTGAAATTCACAGAGATGTACTTGGATACTGTGTGCCTTAATGTAAGTCCCAATAGCTTTTGTTATGAATTAGTTTAGTGTGTATAATGTTTTACATGGATATAAAGCAATGTTTTGTTAGAAGTTTTGCTTATTTAACATTGCTAATTAATAGTGGCATTCTTTATAAATGTTCTTGTAGATGGTACAAGATCCCACACAGTTTGATGTATTAGTGATGCCAAATTTGTATGGAGACATATTGAGGTAAGTAAAGCTCTTACATAGTGAAACTTTTATATTAATAAGAGATAAGACAGACAGCTTTTTCTCCACTATTTTTGTACATCATTAAAATGGACCAAAAAGCATGTATTTACATTCAGACTGCATATACTGTAAACACACAAAGCAAATCTTCTCTACACAAACATGCACATAGACACTAAATAATTTTATTTTACTGTACATGTAGAATGAGTTGGAACCAAGAAATTAGTGCTGACTAACAAAAAACGTTTAGGCTAACCTGACATAATAATTTAACATCAATCAAAGAAAAATCAACTAAAATATGAACTGGAGATTTGCTGGCATATTTATTTATGGTGATGATGAGTATTAGCACATTATGTGCTTACTATGTACATTCATTCTAATAAGTAAGGTCAATGTGTACGCACAAGAATAAATCTAAAGGTAAGTGTATGTGTTTACCATTACAGTGATCTGTGTGCTGGACTAATTGGAGGTCTTGGAGTGACTCCTAGTGGAAACATTGGGGCCAATGGTGTTGCCATATTTGAGTCGGTATGTTGTTTTTTTATTCCCATTTGTCAGACTTTTTTTTTTCTTCAGAGTTTTCACTCCCATGATCAAAGTACATGTTGCACAATAGTTCATGGTGCGTGCTGAGTTAGTTAAAGCACATCAGCGCTGAGCCTCTTCATGTTTCTTATCTCTTCAGAAATTAGATGTTTATATAAAAGTAAACCATGATGATAGATTGTGATTAATTTCTCCCGTCAGGTTCATGGCACTGCCCCGGATATAGCAGGAAAAGACATGGCCAACCCCACTGCCTTACTGCTCAGTGCAGTCATGATGCTGCGCCACATGGGCCTGCACGGACACGCCAAGAAGATCGAAACTGCCTGCTTTGACGTCATTCGAGACAAAAAGGTAATCTACTTTTCAAAAAATTAAGACATGCAGTTTTGGATTTTACCCGTTCTGATTAATAATGATTTCATCATCTATCTTCAAGGCTCTAACGAAAGACCTGGGAGGAAACTCCAAGTGCTCAGAATTCACAGAAGCAATATGTCAACGAGTACGGGATCTGGACTAAAATGATGATAATGGGACAACAAGTTAATTATTAAGGTATCTTTACTTCATCATGTTGCGTTGTACCTGCACATTGTAAACCATAATATGTATTTAAAAAAGACTCAGGAGTTAAAAGATCCTGAATGTTTTATTATTCCCTCTGCACACTCCAAAGCACTGTCTTAAAACTGTTGCCCAGCAGTTACTGTATAAGTGATATGCATTATATTCCTTAATCTGTGGTGGATATTGTCTATTTATTGCCTGAGATTGGCCTTTTGTCTAATGTGATTGACATTGTGATTTTGACATAAAAGACAATCCGTAACCTTCATGATCACTTGAGAAGTCAAAGTCTTCAATTATGTTCATGGATATACTTCACATTAATGTCATGAAAAAAATACGGATAAAACTTTAATGATTTAAACATAATCAAGCTTTTATAGCATGGAACTTGCAGGTGTTTTGCACTACGTCTTTAATGTCATACTGTTTTTCTTGTTGCAAATATCATGAATGTATAAAGAAAAATGAATATTACAATGATATCAGAAATGCCTGACTTTTTATTCAGTGTTATGCAAATGATTTGTGGGTGTCATAATACCTCTCAACTGCTATGATGCTGTGATTAAAATCCTGGTGGAAATGATGTCCATGTTTACATGAGTTTTTATCCAAATTGGTACAAACCATATACTGAATACCACATAATGTTTACACAAAATACCGGGTAAGATCCTGTCATGCAAGTAACTGGTATGATTTCAAAGCAGTAAAAACAGATAGTTGACCAGAGACAAATATGAATTAAAAACAAATGTTTCAGCCTATGAGGAGATGCTTCAAAATGGTGTAAATTCTCAGTATCATTCACTATGTGAAATGTAATCTTAGTTTCCCCTTGAATATTATAAATAATCAGATATGGTTCCTGTGTTATTTATGCATTCTGAACACAAGACACATAATTAAATTGCATGCATGTTCATAAGAATGATGAGATGTGCAAGTGACATGTGATTTTCATACTAACCATTTCTCTGGGAACATGACACTACTCCTGATAGAGGCTCTCTATGACCTTGTGATACATCTCCAACACCACCGGCCGACGGAGCTTCATTGTGGGACCTGGAACAAGAATATAATGAGCATTAGTTTTCTGCAGTCTCAAAATTGCATGGCTTTAGTTTTTAGTTTTGATTTACCCAGCTCTCCTCCAGAAACAGAGAAGTCCTTTCTTAGAATCGTCCACTTTTGTATGCGTTGGGCATTGGAGGTGGCTGCAGAGTTGACTCTATTGATTCCTTCTTGAATGGTCCGGTACACTTCTTTGTCTTTTCCCCCAATGATGTCAGACACTTTGGTTGATTGGCTGCCGAACTGTCGGCAAAGCTCCACAGCCTCCACACTCAGATCCTCTGTTGGCTCCATGGTTTCTGTATTGCTGCAACACTGGAACACAGAATTAAATTGCTGGAATTATGTATATTTCCACATAAATCATGACTAGTTGCAGTCATTTTTGAAACCAGTGATTTTAATTGCTTAACGTCTTTTATAATCCCAGGTTTGTTACAAATAGAGCAGTATCACAATTAGAGACCAAAATGATCACGGTTATCAGTATTATAGCAGTATTATTATTAAAATGTGCTAAAATGTAAAAAGAAATTTTAAAAAGTTCTGATAAACACACTGAAATCATTTCACCAAGTTGTATATTGAAAACCACAAATAAAATTGCCAGCACTCTACACTTTCTGTTTGCATAAACATTAAAATAATAAGTTAACTAAAGCCTTATGCATCACTGTTGGGAGGGTTTTTTTGTTATTCAGCTGAACTGAATTTTGTTCATGAAAAGTTTCCCTAGTGCAGGTTTAAATTAACACAAACTTAAGTAAGCAAATTTAAGCAAATCAAAAGTATATATGTGCATATAAAAGCAACACAACTATTCTAAACAAAGCCATGTGCAAAAAAAGTAAGAATGATGCTGCACAGTATTTACCGTCAGTTTTTCAAAGCGTGGTAATCAAACACGGTTTTGATGATGATACAAATTGGAAAGTATAATAATAACCGATGGGGATTTTACCATGGTTTATCATTAAACCAGTAACTGTTTAATCCCTAGTTACAAATCTCTCTAGGGAGCTTGACAACAAGAACATTAAATGAAAACTACTCGTAAATGTTAATTTATGTCCGTAAATGTTTGTTTTTGTGTGCAAAGATACAGTCATATAATGTGACTTTAAATAAGATATGGCTAATGTCAAGAATACAGCAGAGCATTTCCATTATCTGGATAATAACTAATGGCAGATTACCTTCAGTGTTAAAAACATGGACAAGAACTTCCTCCTGTCCCCAATGAGCATGGCATTGCTGATGATAGGCAGCTCCTTCTTCACAGCTTCCTCTATGGGAAGAGGAGGAACATTCTCCCCTCCTGCTGTGATGATCAGCTCTGAACGGAGAGAGACAGGGCACCCTGACATTACATTTTCTCATAATAATGGAGCCGTACGTTCTGTCCAGGACAACATGCACTCCGGTGTGGGTAAGACAAACAATAGCTTTATTTCCTCAGATTGCTCTACCTTTTATTCTCCCTGTGATGTACAAGAAACCCTCCTCGTCTATCTTCCCCAGGTCTCCAGAATGCAGCCATCCGTCTTCATCCAAAGCTTCTCTTGTTTTGTCTTCCATGTTGAGGAAACCCATGAAAATGTTACGTCCCCAAAAGCAGATTTCGCCCGTCCCCTCAGAGTCTATGTTGGCCATTTTGTATCGACAGCCAGGCACCACTTTACCACAGCTTTGTCAGAGAAAATAATTATTTCTGTTATTTTATATTCAAAAAATTAAAACCTCTTAAGCATGACACATTGTGCATACAGTTGTTACGATCCTTGATTTTTCTTTCTTTTTTTTTTACCTTGGTAGTTTGTAAGCTTTGGCACCTGACATAAAGTGAGGTCCTGTGCTCTCACTCATGCCGTAGGCCTCATACAACCGGATATTCAAGGACAGGAAAAACTGCACTGTTTCAATAGCAATAGGTGCTGCTCCAGAGAAGAACTTCTGACAGCAGGACAGACCCAGCTCAGCCCGAAGCCTCTGCAGCACAAGACTGTCAGCCAGGGCAAAGAGGAATGGTTTCTCATCATCCCTGAACAAAAAAATGCAAAATAGGAAATGGCATGTTGTCTGGTGAGTCATTTAAATCCCCAAATGTTCTCACATTGCATAAGAATTATTCACAAAATTCATCAGCACTTACTTTTGCGTGCACTTTTGATTGGCTTCCAGACTGACTGACATCGCCCATGTCACCAGTTTCTTCTTCACATATCCACACTCATTAATTGCCTGTTTTATTTTCTCCATCATTTTCTCCCATACACGTGGGACCCCCATGTGGGATGTAGGACAAACTTCTCGCAGAGTTGTTATCAGGCTTCCCTACAACAAATTAAGTACACAGAGAGCTTAAAAACACATATACTGTACTCAGTCAATTGTCATTTTTTATTTATTCCGCTCATCTCTTGCACAGCTAAAATTTAGTGTGCATGTTCAATGGAGGGAGATCTGGGGAAAAACTAGTAGATGTACCCATGGATGGATTACTGAACGGGCCTACCAGGCACAGGCACAGGAGCCCAAGTGTCAGGGGCCCTTCTGGCCTTCACCTGCAAATTTCACTAGAAGGGACACATACCAACCAGGAAGAAATGCAGTATGACCACAAAGAAACACAAAATGACTACAAAAATACATAAAACAATTATAAAGTGACACAAAAAAACTACAAAGAGACACAAAACCACAGACAGATGCCTAACAAAGAGACAGAAAATAACAAAAATACGCTAAACAACTATAAAGTATGTGTCTTGCTCCTATGTAGGAGAGGTAGTGGGGCCTTTTGCATGTCTGTGCCCAGGGGCCCATTGTCTCATAGTCCGCCCATGGATGCACATTTCTTTTTGTTTCTCTATTTGATTGAGTAAAAGTTTGATTGATGATGATTGTTGTCAAACCTTTAAAGTGAAAAACAAATTGTGAAAAACCAACATGTGTGTGAACTCGTTATTTAGTTTTACCTTTAAGGCATCTGGCTGTGCAAAGTACACCAGCTCTCCCCACTGGATGGCCGTCCAGAGATCATAGATCTGAGCGGCGATGTGACTGAGAGGCAGGTAGCTCACCAGTGACTCCTGTTTAGTGTCGGCCGGCTGCATGTCCCCGGCTCTGCTGGCATGATTGGCCGTCCATGTGATCTGAATATTCATCACAGATTAAGACAGAAGTTTACTTTCTTCTGCTTTTGCACGACCATGTAATACTGTGACAAGAAGTTAGAACACATATAATAACACCTGAGTTTTATTAAGTGCAGATTAACAATAGTCAACAGTAAATCTTACATTGTCATGACTGAGCATGACTCCCTTCGGCTTGCCTGTGGTGCCAGAGGTGTAGATCAGGACGCAGCATTGGTTGGCTCTCTGGCTGCCGATGATGTCATCCAGCCTTTTCTCAGAAACATCCAAACCCAGCTCCATGAACTCCTCCCACTACCCCAAAACAGCAACATACAGCATCACAGCCTGAGCTCAACAACTGATCATTTCATGTGGAGCCAGGAGGACTTACAGAGTACAGACTGGAGATCTTCTGCAGGGGGCGTCCACTGTACTGCACTATGGCTTTCAAATGGGGCAGACTGTCACGTATCTACGGTATCAAGAGGAAGACATTTACCACAGTGTATGTTATGCATGTGGGTAAAGACACACGGCTACAGGCAAATTGGTCAATTTTGAGATTTTGGGCTATTTTGCTTCCATAAAATGTCTTCTTTCAGACTAGTGGAAAGAAAACATCCAAAACACACATTTAGATCTTTATGCAAGTAATCCACTGGAGAAATGTCATGGTGATATCTATTCATTAAAATTCTCACCTATGCATCTTTAGTGTCTTGCAAAAGTTATGGAATTTTACAATACATATCTTTAAAGGCTGTTTTCTCAAAATTAGATTTTTTTTTCTTAAACTCTGAGCCAGAAATCCCCACATACACCAAACCTTCCAGTTTCATTCCTATCTATATTCTGAAGGTTTTTGCAGAGATTTGTTCATATATCATTCACAGCATTTATACAACATTTTATTCCTAAAACATGATGACATTTTTTGTTTCCACAGCTGTTGACAGTATTTTCTGATTCGTGGAGTGATAAAAAAGAGATATCTAAAATTCAGAAAACTTGTAATACAAAAATAATTGTCATAATGTAAGTGATGTAAGTTCAATGGTGATATCTATAAGTTAAAGTTTTTATCCATGTTTTATTCACGTGTAGTGTCTCCCCTTTAGTGACCGTACCTGCAGGATTTTATCCAATTGCTTTTGATTTTCCACCACAATAATGTTGGCTTTGGAGTCACTGGCCACATACTGGCAAGCTTCTGGTGAGTTTGTGGCATAAATTCCTGTCATTATCCCCCTGTAGGAAGAATACAGGACACTATAGACAGTGAGTGAATTTGTCATTGCAACAGGAGCAGATGAAACAATGATAACAGCACAATAACAGCTACTCTGTATATTTGTGTACAGATATAAGCTGATTCATGTCAGAGCTGTTGTTGCTGTAGGTCGTGTTTTTCTCACCCTGCCATGATGGCACCGACTGCAGAGAAGAACCATTCTGCTGAATTGAATCCCAGTATTGCCACTCCATGGAATCGCTCTAAACCAAGCTGCACACATTAACACACTTTTTTGTCTTTTCTTTTATACAAATCTACCCATTGATAGCACTCAATAGCTGCCCTTTAAGTATGTATTACTCTTTTTGTATAACATACCTTTATAAAGCTTTTGGCTGCTCTCCGGCAGAATTGGTAATACTCAAAGAACGTTATCTTTTCCCATTTGTTGTCCTTCTTGCTGGCGAGTGCGTACATGTTTCCATATTTTTCAACTGAGGCTTCGAACATTTGATGAACTGTGACAGGTTCCTCTGGACATCCTTCTTCTATTCTCAGTCTCACTGAGCCGTTAGCATCAGCGGTCCAAAGAGAACGAGCTTGAGCAAGAGGTGTGCCGGCAAACTCCTCTTCTATGGTTTGCTTTCCTGAGATGAGAGAGAAAGCAAATCTGAAAAACTGTCCTTCTAGTCCTGTTTTCCTACTAGACCCATGTGCTCATAACTCACCTACTGATGCATGTTCTTCACTGTCTGTCTGCACGCGTGCCATAGACTCCTGAACACTGAAAAACATAAAGAGGAAACATGAGCTCCAAACAGCTACTCCGCCTCACATTGTGGAAACTAGACTACTGTTTTCATTTCATCACATGGGTCTAATTTTCAGCTGCGCTGTTTACCCGACACAATGTCAGGCTTTGGGCAGAGCTAAAGCCCCCTTGCTTTGTTTGACAGAATATGTTCAATGAAAGCTGAAAGACTAGACACTCTCACTCATTAAAACCATTATTGTGATGTATATTTCGTCTGATTTAAGCAAAGAATTTAGAAGTAAAGGTTGTAAACTGTCTACATCACAAAATAAGTCTCTAAATGAGACTACATTACTACAGACTTCTAGCTTCTGTTCCTCATCTATATTCATAAAGTGGTGGCAGACGGCCATTTTCATACAAAGTGGACAAGAACTTTTATTCAACAGCTTGGACTCTAAAGCAGTCTTTCCTAAAGTTAGGGTCACGAATCGTCACAGTAAAATGCATAACAATACTATGATATGTGAATTAATTTTCCTGACTAACCAAATTTATCATTTGGGTGTCTGTCATCACACTTCTCATTTTGCATTGTAGTGATTTTTCAATCTGGTTCATCCAGCTTTAACTGAAAAGTATTAGAACCTATCCCACAGCTAAACTGAACTTCTGAGTAGTATTCTCGTCTGATGGGGCTAAAGCATCCTCCCCCGTCCTCTAAATAAAAGAAACAAAAAAGTTTATTTTAAGTTGCTCACCTGTTGATCTCAACTTGATCATCTCCTTTCTCCTCATCAGGAAGTTCCATACTGTTGTGGCTACAGGTTATGTCGGATCAAGCCTCTTGATTTGCTCAAAGGAGAAACTTTTCCAAATCCGACTTGGTGTGAAACTGAAAATATTTTCTTGTTGGACAATCGCACCCTTAAATAGTTCCACATGAAGTCGTAAATGGTTGCAAAACAAATCAGAAAGTCCACGTGTGCACTGCATTGGCCCGCTCGCTCAAGACCATGCCCAGAATTTAAATTAGCTTCGTCTTTTCATATGTAAAACAGTGTGATTACAATTTTAAATCACACACAGAAAAGTAAAACCCAAAAGATATATGAGTTTCATTAGTTTATATACCTGATGGAAATTATAATAGCCCAATATTTGAGTTTATTATTGCATAGGTTGATCAGTTGGGTTTCCATGGGTTTGGGTTTATGTGACCATACAGTAACTGTATTATCCATGTGTGTTTATCCTAGCATTTGTTATAGTAAAACACTATATAAAACAATAGATATGAGTCAGAACAATAACTCTCAAACATACTTAGGACCGGGTAATATATCAATATAATGTTGAAAAAGATATGATACTAAACTGTTATTTTGATTATCACAATGTAACATGGCATTGCAGAGAGGAGAGGACGAGAGAGGTTTATTTACATGTAAATAGTTCAATATGTATAGCATGTGGAGCCCCCATTTTTTCCAAATATTGGTAACACTTGTGGGCAATTGGAAAAATGTTGTATAAATAGATTCCATTTTATTTATTTATTTTCTTAAATAAATAATTAGCAAAGAAAGTTTATGTTCTGCTTGTTCAACAGTGTTGTGCTGGTGATTTTCCTTTGGCTCTGGCTAAAACCTCTTTGGCGCCAAAAGTTCCTCTATGCAGGAAAAACCCTGGATTTATGTTATTATAACTGTGTTATACTGCACAAAAGACATTACTCTCCCAAGTAGGGAGACAGAGTTCTCCCTACTTCTATCCATGATTGTGCTGTTTCCTCAGAGGTGCAGAACTTTATACTGCAGTGAAAAACAAGGCCACAGTGAGTAAAATGTGACAGGAGGGTTAACTCATGAAAGTTGTTTGGCAAGTGTGATGGCTGACCGTGTCGTCTGAGATGTTCTGGAAGGCCTGGAGCATCTTGGGACATGTGGGAAGTAGCATCTGCAGCGAGAGACGGATTCTCTGCATGGAGCTCCCAGAGACACAAACACCATCTGGGATCCATCAGACAAACAAGATATTTCGTCTCTGTTGAACATTTCAAACAACAATACAACTACAAAAAAATTGTATATTCTGCATATTGTGTAAATTGTGTATTATTAGGAATAATACTAAATAAATGTTGACTTTTGGACAGAGATAAAGGAATAATTCAATAGGAAACAACAATATGTTTTATTTAGACCTGAGTATCAAACCAAACTAAAACCAAATTATTTTGGCCACTTGGGGGCAGCAGATTGAGCTGATGATTCTCTGTAGGTCCTTCATTACCAGAGACACCTTTTACATATACATTTCATACATTGTTATTGTAAAAATATCGATTTTAGACCCAAAGGGAGGGTAAATACAATATAAAGGCACCAGTAGCCATTCATCAGAGATAAAAAGTAGGCCTTTACTGTAACATAGGCCTATAATTTACTCAAGTAGAGTAGATACTCACTGCACTACTACTGCTATTGTACTTTCTACTCTTTATCTGACAGCTGTACTTTACATGTTGGGACTGTACATTTGAAACAGATAAGCTCAAAAATATGTCATAGTTATAAAGTAAACTACCCAACAGTAAATTAGGTAGTAGGCTAACTTGTACTTCACTTCAGTATTTTCCTTCCCTGCCACTTTCTATTTCTACTCTACTACAATTCAGAGGAAAATATTGTACTTTTTACTCTACAATGATTTGGCAGCTTTAGTTACTAGTTACTTTACTAATTAAGATTTTTGCAGACAAAACATATGAAGAACATGTAAAATATTGTATAAAATATCTATGTTTTGATGTAGATTCAACTACCCAACAGTATATTTAACTACAGCTGAAATAAGTCGATCACGAGATAATTAATTGACAACTATTTTGATCATTTAAAGACCCCCCTCTGATGAAAATCAAGTTTTTAACCATGCTAACATGTCTATATGGTGTTTTTTTATTTGCTACAAGACATATCATGTGTGAAATGTGCAGAGTTGAGAATTTCTGCCTTGAAGCTGCATTGTTCCAATAACAAAAGAAAATCCGAATTCAGACAGCCAGGTTTTATGACATCACATGTCTCAGGAACCAGTCAAGTCAACTTGCAGGTTGAACGACAGTTTTCCTACGTTTTTTCAGCTCTGAACGCACACCAGAATTTGTCAGTGGGGGAGAATAATTTGTTTATTTATGTATTTATTTTACTTTTTTGTGGAAAAAACATGTTAAACAAAATATTAATCATATCAGAGTATTTTTTATATATTTTACAACATGTCTGGAGGAGGGCTTTAACTAAAGGATCTGAGTACTTCTCAGCCTTCTGCAGAGTAGTATTTTACTTTTGACACTTGAGTAGGTCTACCTCATGCACAGCCACCCCTCCGTGCACCCCTCCCACTCTCTGGTCTTTTCTAGACTCTGCAGTCAAACGACACATCCGGCCTCTCTTCTCTCCAGAAAGTTCTGCACCGTGGAGCGGCTATAAGAACCAGCCATCTTCCTTCACCAGCCTCAGCGTAACTAGAGAGAAATCAGGGATAGTAACGTTAGTGTTAATATCATCTGGCAAGTAAGTACACTACATGGTCATTTGAAAGACTATTTAGCTATACGGCTAATAAATGCTAAGAGTTTCATTCAAGCTTCACGTAATATAAGCTAGTAGTATATGGTCGCCGAAAATGTACATTTAACCACACGTGTAGCCTATGATACCGTTTAATTGCATACTAGCATTAGTTGTTATTTTTTAAGCACATTAAAGCACAAGTTTAGCGGACGTTCTGGCTAAATGTGAGTTGTTATTGTGTAATAACGTTGTTAGCTAACGACACTTTTAGTTTTCTTTACATGTGGATGACTGCTGCTAGGCTAACCGTAGCTTTGGATCTATATGCTAATGTATGTAGTTATACTTTAATTTTGTTTTAGGTTGTCACCATGGTTCACGAAACAGGATACTACGATTTATTGGGAGTCAACCCCACAGCTTCACAGGAGGAACTCAAAAAAGCGTACAGAAAACTCGCATTGAAATATCACCCCGACAAGAACCCCAACGAAGGAGAGAAGGTAAGTTACATAACGTTACAGCTGCACAGACAGTTAGGGTCTGCCCCTGCAGCCGTGTATGGACCCTTTCTAATTTTAAACCGCATGCCTTGTTGCACCGGGAACTTTCTGGAATGATCTCGCAGCTTCTCTGTTTAGGAACATCAGCCCTGCTGACCTGACACTGAGGTGACATGCCTCATGTTTAAAATTAAATTAATGAAGGGGTCCTTCACTGTCCTTGTAGACTACATCTTATACAGTAGGAGTGTAAACCACAAGTTACATCATTGTTAAACAACAATACGATATTTGCTGCTATCAGTCTGCCACGACACAATTCTGACGCACCTCAGTTGATTGGTTGATTGATTGATTGATTTTTATCTCATGCACACAAAGTACCCAACCCTCATGGGTTTCCAAGACACCAAAATCTCTGTTGCAGTGTTGCAACAAGTCATTACATTTTAGTGGTTTTAGTGGGTTTTTCAATGGCCGATGTCGATATTTAGAGAGCAGGGCGGCCAATGGCCAATTTATAATGCCTTTGTTTTTTGGGTGTGGGGTTTTTTTTTTGTATTTGATAAAATAGCCTACAACAATTTAAAAAAACAAACAAACATGTTATACAAAATTGCTGAACTTAAATT
>JAOVVB010033133.1:0-15487 GCA_028570985.1 Heterobranchus longifilis
AAAATGTCATTTTAATAAAGAAGCAAGGCAATAATTGGTCTTTTTCATTCTGTGACCAACTGTTGTGTGATACGATCACAGCTAACTAAAGATCTAAACTGTCTCTGTTCATCCTCGCCATATCCACATGCTCCTTTCTCTCTTTTTCTCTCTCTCTCTGCCGTTCACTCGTTATGCACGGAGTTATTCCCTAAAGGAGTTTGATAATTCACTAACACATTTTAGTTTTAAAAAGCATCTATTGTATACCGCTGTGTGCTTCTGCTCTCTGTCTCTGTGTGCAGCACAGTGTGGCTGTGAGGAGTCTGTGAGCGCTGTCACCGCTATGCGATGTAAAACCATCATGATGCACATACGTGTTAATTAAATTTGACCGGCAAAAAAATCGGATATATGAGACTGATCTCGGCCGATCAGCTGAAAATCGACTGTTTTTGACCGGCCGCCGATCGGTGCATCACTAATTATAACAAATCCTCATGGCTCCTAAGAAGTGTAAAATGCTTTTATATGAGCACATTTCCACTTCCACAAAGAACAATTAAACACTAAATAGAACCAACTGCAATCTACATTACCCACAAATAAGCTGAGACACAGACAAAATGTTAAGTACCACACCACTTACACCACTGAGCTGAAAAATAGCAGCTCATCAGTAAATAAATTAATTGTGGATGAGAGGAGAAGTCATTGACTCAACCCTCCATCCATGAGACAAAAATTAACCAACAGCTCAGTAATTACCCCACCTACTCAAGAGAGATTAATCGTGTCCCAAGTGGACTTAGAAAAGGGGAGAGGGATAGAGAAGAGATGTATCTGGCAACAATGAAAAAGTACAAATTAAACTGCATTAATTCCCTCTCGACAATTTGGGAAAAATGTTTAATCTCTTTCCGCTTGTACTTTTATTGATTCATAGTAGTTGTCCCATCTCTACATTGTGCCTTACAATCCATTATGCAACTTGTTACCATTGTTTGTCTGTCTTTGCACCAACATCACCAAGATAAATCCCTGTACATTAGAGCTGCAACTAACGCTTAGTTTCATTGTCGATTAATCTGCCGATTATTTCCTCGATTAATTCGAACCTATTCAAATATCTAATTTTGCGCATTACGTCGTTAAAAGGGCAAATCAAAACAACGAGAGACGTTTGTATAGGTGTATTTATTTCAACATAAACATGTGTTTTAAAAGATCTACATACCTACACATTACAAAATAAACAGATAAAATAATATAATTATACCGTAAAACTTAATGACAAGCCTTAAAATTTCAGTCCTGGTTGATTTTTGCGACAATATTTACCGGTGGTAATGGCAAATACGGTTTAATACTACAGGTGTCAGAGTACTGGAGGCAGGAAAACAAACTATTGTCGTTTTAATAGAGAAGTCAGGCAATAATTGGCCTTTTTCTATCATTCTGTGAGCAACCGTGATCTGATTTTCATGCTGAACACGGCGTCTTTGAAAGTGAAAATAAATGTTACGTGAGTTAGCAACATTACCTCGTTGAGAAGTTCGAGGTTTGCAATCTGTCGACTGCAGCTTTTCATCTAACAGCTTTCTGTTTCTGCTCCGGACTGTTCCATTACTCCCTGTAATATTACAAACTGCTCTGCTGTCAAAAAATGCAGAAAACGTCTGACGCAAGTTAGCTGAAACATTATAGATGTCAAGCTCACTGACAAACTTATTGCATTTCCTGTGAATCCTTCATAATAAAGGTCCACTCGTGTTTCGCCAGTTAAATGCTTTTAATGTGAAGGGGCACTAGCAGGAAATGTATATTTTCATAAACAAAAATGTATTTTCATAATCAAATATCTGTTTTTACAATTCAAACATATATATTCAAATTCAGAATATTCTTTGACAGCCCAAAATTACACACAACAGAACATTTACACTCACAAACACCCTGTACAAAATAATGTGCCATTCCCACCACTGTAGGTCTATGTATACTACTACTTGAAGAATACTTGAAGAACACTGTGTAATTACATGTCAGCAAGAAATTAGTAATGGAAAAAACTGTAGTCCTATTTTTCAATTATAGCTGAAATACATGTCACAGTGAAGCCTGCATTTCAAGATGATTTGTTGCATTAAGTGTGAAATAATAAGACAGATCATGCACAAGTGTTACCTTAAGCTGGTAAGCTGCATTTTTTTTTTATGTCAGCTCTGAAGTTAACTTTCAGTAAGTGGAGAGAGAATAAAAGAACCCAAGCATTTTCTCTTTTATCTGTTTGTCTGGTATTATGAACCAATGAAAGAAGAATGTGTTTTACCATGCATGCACGCACACACACATGCATGCAAGGACACACACACACAGAGCTGTTGATAAATCATTCGCCAGTGGTGACGGAGTCTCTGTGGGGTTTCAGTATGAATAGAGTGAGTCAGAAATACTATAAACACTGACTCACTGCTTTCGTCTCACTTCTTACCGACACCTTCTTTAGGTGTTTTAGATCAGAAACTTTTTCAAAACTTTACTCTTATTTCTAAATCATCAATATACCCAGAAAATGTCACCTGTTTTTGGCTACAGTGTCTGCCCCACACTCACACGCGCAATGTGACTTACAATGCTGAGTCAAAATCAAAGCTCACTGATAATTCAGCACTTTTTCTTGATATCTAATCAACATGGATTTAAAGGACATTTTATTTCATTAGGGCTTTATTATGGAATAATATGTTGATTATTGTTTCATTTCTTGTTGAGGCTATACAATGTTGCACCTTAAGTCGTGATTTTCAGAACAGATGGAAGAAGGACTCTTTAGCTGTCTCACGTTCTCTTGATCTCTCACAAGGAAACAGAAATATAAATGAAAAATGGAGAGGAGGTTTAGAGGTGAAGGTACAGCATAGGCTTGGACAGTATTATGGTATACCAGGGTATTTAGAAATCCAGACGGCACAAATTCCAATACTGTCAAAAATACAGACGCTCCTCTTTCTGTTAAACTTGTACAGAGACGCTGTGTGTTTGATCGCGAGATCAGAGGCACCTATAACGTTTCTTTCATCAACCACGGTGGAAATAACGACTATTGCCGCTTTGTACCTGTTGTGGAAGTCACAGATACGTCTGAAAACTCGACGCCGTCGTGTCTGGATTCATATCATCATCTGGAGGAACACATAGCTCGGTGAATTTTTACTACTTTCTTCAGGAAGTAATGTTACAGCTGGATGACTGCCGGATCCAGTGCTACTTCAGGTACAGATTATGATTCTTAATTACAATAAATGGGTCAAAAGTATGCCAAAATGACTACAGCGTGATGCCAATTTTTTTTTTTTTTATTATAAATGAATGCTTTGTCAAGACGATAAGCAAAGGACTTTTAAAATGCTTGTTTTCTGAATGGAGTTGGGATCGATCAGGGTATCGCCGTATGAACCGAAAATAAACAGATTTTGCCGTGATATAATTGCAATACACGGATCAAAACACTGAAATATCTATATCATGATGAAGATTAGTTAAATGTCTGAATTCATGCTTTGACAGGTCTGTCCATAAGACAACAAGCAAACAACTTTTTAAAATGCTTGTTTTCTGAATGGAGTTCAGAGTTCAGATCCATCAATATTTTTTTCACACAAACACCGCCATATACCTTATACCCCGGAAAAATGCCAAGACGGCCCAAGTCTAGTACAGCAAATTACATAAAACAGGAGAGGAGGACTGACCGAAATCAATCGAGAGAATGTGAAAAAGAAGGAAAGCGTAAGTGAGAGAGAAGCTGCCTCAGCAGATGCTATCTCTTGGGAAGCTTCCTAGATTTTATGAAAATGTACTCAAGTTATTTCCAAAGTCATTCACTACAAAAAAAAAACCTCATCCTCCAAAAACTTCTACTTTCTCTCACCTTTAAAGGCAAACAAACATCAAATATCCACTCAAGAGCCGGCATTCCTGCAGAGGGAGTTTATTCTTTGACTTTATGCAAAGTGTGGAGGAACTATTCCATCAAGCCGAAACACAACCGAGCTATAATAGCATCAATACACACAGCTGTGATTTCTCAATTTGCCAAAACATCTGAAGTGTGTTCCATTAAGTGAAACCGGCAATCCAGCTATGCAGCAGGTGACAAAACTTCAAACTCTATCAAGTCACATTGGATCCGTTTAAAAAAAAGAAAAAAAAAAGAAAAAAGGACCGCCAAGGACTTACAAAAACAAACAGTGAAATAAAAAGCGTTGAGATGTGTGAAATGAAGCCTGAACAGAGAGGGGAATTGATTTACCTCTAACACCTCTGGAAGTTATTAATTTACCCTCGTAATCTAAAGTCTGCTGCACGTTAACCTCTTAAATCCAGCAGACCCACCAGGTCTGTCATTATAAACTGCATACACTCCAAATATGGTTCAAACCCACAAAACTTGTCTTTTTTATTTTCTTCTTTTTTTTTTATTTAGAGCTGCAATGATTTGTTGACTTATCAATTAGTCAAAATAAAATGCTGTTTTCAACCTCTCAAATAGAGATTTCCTGGTTTTCTCTGTTTTACATCATATTAAACTGAGTATCTTTGGGTTTGTGATTGACAAAAAAATGACATTTAACGACATACCCCTTGGACTTTGAGAAACTGGGATGGATATTTTTCACTATTATCTGACATTTTATAGAGAGAGATTAATCAATTACTCTAGAAAATGATTGGCAGATTAATCGATAATGAAAATAATCTTTACTTGCAGCCATATAGATAGGAACTAGGGCTGTCCTCGACTAAAGAAATTTGTAGTCGACTAATCGATTAGTTGATTTAATCGACAGATCTGTAAAACTGAGATTCTCCACAAAGAATCATGCAAGCGCACCGCTTTAAATCTTGTGTTTACCAGACATGTACTCATAGGTTTCTTGGAAATAAGTCATTCAGCATGAAAAAAGCATTAAAAACGACTAATCGACTATAGAAGAGGGAGCAGCCCTGCAAGGAACTGTTGTTAAGATGTTAAGGGGTTAAAGAAAGCACTTAATATAATCCTGGCATATGTTGCTGACATGAGCCTTTAGCAGAGAAGCAGGTGTTGGAAGCAAATATCTGGCGGGAACATCATTAAGTATGGAATACAGCCAGTGAAGACAACATTGGATATAAATGCTGTCCTTGGGCTGACATTTACAAGAAATAATCTCTAACTTTCCTGCTGTTCTGAAAGCAAACACAGAAAGTGGTTAGCACCTCCAGACCAATGAAAACAACAGAAAAGCTATTGTTGACAAAGCTTTCTCTCCCAGCCTTTATTTGTCTGCCAGGGAACTGTTGGTTCTTTGGTTTAGCCATGGCTCCACGGAAAAACAAAGCCTCTTTTTCATCTGAGGACAAAGAGCGTTAGACGGCGAGCACAAACCAACCCTATGTTCTTACGCCTTTAATATGATCCATCAGTTTTATTAGCAGGTTCACAGATATTTTCCATCAAGATGGAAAACAACAGCTTCTCCTGGGAACCTTTTGCATGAAGATGTCCTTTCTGTGTGAGCAAACAACCTGAAAGCAGCCATTCAGGTGGATTCTCTCTAATGCAGCATGGCCTCTATATTTAGGTCCATTCAGTGTCGTGTTCACCGAGTGACACCTCAAACTTCAGAATCTGATGAATGAAAAATAGCCGTTAATACGTCAAGCAGCTCACATCCGGCAGCGTCTTTTCAGAGAAAGAGGAATATTTTCTGCTATGACTCAGCAGTGATTCTCTTCCTATTGGTTCCCTGTGAGGTCTGTGTGTCATTCAAGGCTATCCTACTGTGCACTGAGAGAGAGTTAGAATCAGCTGCTGTATTTCTTCAAAGATTAATGGAAAAGTCTCTTTAACTAAGACTATGTTCGTGCTGGGCAGTTTGAAACACTGAATGTGAGTCACTGTTAAAAACAAATGTGAATCCACACTTTGCTGACAAAAAAAAGCCCACCTGCTTGGCAAACCTTTTCAAAAAGGTTTGACATTTATAAAAAAAAAAAACATTACAGGACAAAAACTACTCCAGTGGTCTTGATGGTATCTACAGTCAGTATAACACAGAGCCTTAAAGGGTTTAAGTCGTGCGAGGCCATGCTCCTGACATTATCGTAAGCTTCTTTAAGATAAGCCTCTTTGTCATGGCTTCGTGATACTATCATTGTGCTTACGCTGCCAATCATGCAGTGCTCAAATCACTGCGCAACCAATTACAGGTTCACATCTGCAAAACTGCAAAACCCTGAGTCATTCAGTGTCACTGTCATTCACTGTGAGCGGATAGGAGGAAGAAGATGCTTTTAAAAAATATTGATTAAATAATCAAAGGCAAGCTGATCTGATCATCTGATGTATTCACTTTTTCAGAATTTGAATGTATTGTTATATGTGTTATTTTCCATATTTGATGGTCCATCATTATTGTCTTCCTATTTTATATAATTTATAAAAAAATATATATATATTGTAATTGTTGTAACATCTGTGCTTTATGTTCTTGTCCAGTACATAAAAGACATTTATATATATATATATATATATCACAGCCATTGTAGATGGCAAACAGCAAAGAAATGCCACAATCTATCAGGAATTAAGAACGGAAATGCTCGGCAGAGGATTTGACAAACCTTGGCCTGAGTCTGAAGCAGCGAGACATGTCTGAGAAACCACACGTCTCGAAGCGGTGCTGGTGGTAAAAACAAAGTTCAGATTTTTTGCTGACATGGAGAGAATTCTCAGCCAGAGGCCCATTGTAACATCTTTGGGCTCAGCTATCAACAGCTCAGGTTGGTATCAAGTTATTAACATGTTAAATTATTGTTGAACACGTAAAAGGAAACTGTAGGCGAGCTACCACATGTTCCCACCACCAGTTAATGGAAACGCGCTTAATTCGCATTTTCTGTCTTCTTCTTTCAAAAGTTCGCTTCAAATTCGCTTGACATTTTATGAAAACTCAGTCTCGTTTCACTGCGACTTTTATCATCCGATCACGCCAGGACGCATTAACTGTCAGGTCTGGACAGTCCCAGATCGGATCTTGCTCACCTTGTTTCCGCTTAACTCAGCAGTCAAACTGGACTACTGCTGATGAAAACCAGACATTTCCTGATTTTGCAGCTTTACAATAAAAGCGTATAAATAAGGAAATAACGGGGGGCTTTTATTGTGAAGAATACATAGGAAGTGAAATGTGTTTATCGCTGACTTAATGGAGATTTGTCAGCGGCTGGAGCACAGCAGGGACCGGCGGTCTCTCCGCAACAAAGTCTCTCATTGCAAAATAAACAAAATATAAAGAAAAGAAGAAAGCTCTCTTGTGCACCAAGTGTCATTTTGGATCCACCTATCACGGGGGGAATATCCGGTCGGAAATATATCCAATCACTATCCGACCAGACGGGTTGCATTAAAGCGTCAAATGTGGACACACACATGCGGAGACATCTGAGTTCTGATCTGGTGTATCTGATCACAAAGTGTACAAGTGTAACTGTAGCCATTCTTTCTCCCTCTCCCTGCTGCTTTCCTTAAATCCCCCTCAGTGCAGCCAGTCATACAGGCGTCCCGGCAGGAGGTTTATCCCTCCTAGGATCTGATCGGCTCTGCTCCCCAGCTCCCTGTACCGGGAGCCCCCTGCTGGGAGTGGCTGCAGGATAGGGAGGAGGAAGACCCATCTGGAGGCCCCTCGGGTTTAAGAGAGAATCGCACATAATGTCTGTTTGCGTGTGCGTAGGTATGAGTGTGAGCAAACACAAGACAGAGGCACAAATAGTGAGAGAGTGAGAACATTCTTAGACAAACAAAATGTCTTACGCACACGGAGTAATACTTCTGAAGAGAGGTATGCGAGAGTGGGTTTTAACCCAGCGGAGGCGGAAGTCGTCAAACAAACTCATACTTACGTCCCACTTGTGCACAGGGGGACATAAGGGGGGATTATTACTGCAAGCCCAGGCAAAGAAGAACCGAGTGTGAGCGTTGGGGACGGACAGGAACGAAGTAACAGCCCGAGGCAGACAAACAATCTGACTGCTGATGCTGCTGCTACGTCTAAGTGAGCTCATCAACGGTTCTGGGAGTCACAAAATGATACTCACACGGCATATTATAAGATACTAGATTGTGATCATTTAGCTGGAAACACATGCAACATTAGTGCCCTTTAGGATGTGTCGACGAGCCGATGATTCAGATCACCTCAGAGGCTTTTGCCCTTTCTGGGTATCTAAGTAGTGCAGAAATGCTTCCTTTTAATAATCGGTTAATCATTTAAGTCATTTATAAAGCAAAAATGTCAAACATTCACAGGCTCCGACTAATCAAATATGACAATTTGCTGCTTTTCTCAGTTTTATATCTCTAGTCATCCAATTGTAGCGCAAATGTTAAGCAAATGTACATAAAATCTGCAGAAGATAATGTGAATTCATGTGCATTTCCATTCACTACTATTGTGGGCACATTGGGTGTTGAGTGCACTGAGATAAAACGGCTGGTTTTCTCCAGTCCGGTGCCATTAAACCACTGCAGAAGAAGAAGAGGGCACAGTGGAAAACTGTGGAAAATATGATATGAAATATGTGAATATGGCATTTTGTTTCACGTATTAATTTGAGTAACGTCTCCTCATCGCTCCACACAGATTTGATGTTTCCTCTGACATCATTTTTCATCTCTCCAGTGAAATGGAAGCTTGATCAACAAATAAGTCACACGCTACGTCATTATTTATTCGCTAAATCTGTTTTTCCATGTCGCATTTTGTTTTTATCGCTACACCATTTTTTCCACCTCAGCCAAGTGTAAAAAACGTTTTTTGTGATATTTCAACATTTTTTTCCTGAATTACCAGCATTTGCACAAATTGAATTTCAAATTGATTAATGTAAACTGAATATCTTTGAGGTTTTGATTGTCGGACAAAACAAGCAATTTGAAAACGTCACCATAAAGGGTCGTCACCTTGCCTCCGCTGACGTTAGAAGAATTAACTTGATGAAGTATATCAAGCTTTGCTGGACACAAGCAGAGGTGCTACTTCACGTTTGCTTTGCAGCAATTATTCAGAGCAGCACGTCGCAATGTCGGAGGAAAAAAAGCACGACACATTTTATCCACCAGAGTTTGCATGGAGTTAGTTAAAGGTTATATCGAACAGCTGAAGTGCATCAGCTCTGTTTGAATCAATGACTGTGATGAGGCAGAGAATTAATTTAAAGAAGAAATCTGCCATGTAGCTGAAATCCTTCACTCACCAATTTCCTGAGGGACACCACGCTGAGACACTGAGATGGGCATCGTTACCATTTACTGACATTTTCTATGTGAAACGTGTACTCGCTCATCAAGTAATTCACTTTCACACTCAATCGATAGATTACTCGATAATGGAAGTAATCATTAGTGGCGGCCCTAACAAGAAGATGTGCTCCATCAAGTGGCCGTCACTTTTAACAAAAAAATATTCCTCTTATAAGAGATGAATACATTTTTCTAGGGGCCCCTGACTTGGATCTGTTTGTTTTGGTACTAAACCACAGAGGATATTTCTGTTAACACCATTACAAATGATAGAAAGCAATCCGCTGTGAAATACGGCATCATTAACAGATACTGTTAATACAGATGTGGGAATGAAACTTCTCTTCTCAGAATACGCTGCCAAGAACTCTGCGAGCATCCGAACACAATGTAAACATGCAGAGACACAGAGGGAGCCGTGTTGTTCTTTTTGCGAGTAATAAAAACATGAAAAACATTTTTCGGATAGAAGAGGCTCCAGAACAGACAGTGGTGGAGCCCTGGGGGGGGGGGCAGTTACATAAACATGGCCTCTAGATAAATAGTCCCCCTCCGATGTGAGTAGGATATTGGATTTCAAGGTTGTTATTACTTCACCATATTCTTTCTATTGTTCAAGAAATACCATTCATAAGCCAATTAAAAGTTTGGAGAGGGAGACGACAGAAAATAAACAAATGTCCCACTCTTAATGCAGAGAAGTTTTCCTTTCACACATGAAGGTTTGACCTTTATGTGCTGCAGAATAAATTAAATTATACTTCTCTAATAAGTCTTATTATTATTTAAACTACTAGTGTATATCATTGTAACTAGCACAGCAAATCAGTAAGACTATTGTGGTGTTGTAACTAAAACAGATTTCCTCTGACTCTTACTTTTACAATTCATCAATGAACCTTTTATATTTTATTATGTAAAATGTCTGAAAATAGATGTGCTCAGGGCCCAAAGTGACATCATTGAATTGCTTGTATTTTCTTTCCAACAGTTCAAAGTAAAGCTGCAACGATTGTTAATCGATCAGTCGACAGGTAAAAATTATCTTGCAACTATTTTGATAATTGCCGTCATTTTTAAGAAAAAATACCAAACATTTGCATTCAAGCTCGTCAGTGTGAGAATGTGATGCTTCTCTTTGTTATACATGAGAGTAAACTGAATGTATTTGGGTGGATAAAACAAGACATTTGAAGACGCTCCCTTGGACTGTAGGAGTGTATTTTTCACTATCGTCTGACATTTTATAGACAAAACAATTAATCAATTAATCGATAATGAAAATGATCATTAGTAGGCCTAATTCAAACCAAAAGATACTTGATTTAAAATGAAATCCTCACATTTGAGAAGCTCAAACCTGTAAGTGTTTTTTTTTTCCTTCATAAATGCCTTGAATTAACATTCTGTTATCAATCGATTGACTGATCACTTAATAATTTTTGGTACTGTACTACTTCTACTGCAAAACGTCGTATATGGGGTTTTCCCTGGATTTTTTTGAGACAAAGGCTGGAAAACGTGTGTGGCATGCGCGGCGTACACATTATGTGTGTGTGCACCTTTACAGTGGCTGCTTTACAAAATGTACAAGATGAGGGATTGTGTTTTCTGCAGAGTACAAAGCAACACGTCATCAGGCGTATTCATGAGCCGCAGCTATGGCTTTTGGATCATGCTGGGTCAAAGCCACTTGCTTTGTGCTTCCTGTCCAGACTGTTAAACATGAGAAAGAGCGAAAACAGAATCAAACAATAGTTTTCCCATAAATGGCAGGAAATAAGTCAAAGGTGGCCTATCTTTGGGTTAAATATTCAAGGAAACCCCTGCTATAACTGAAACTGTTTCTATTTTGGTGGCAATGGTCAAAGGTTGACAAAGTAAACAGAAGCGTGATAGTGAGGATGTTCCTTGAACACACCATTAAAGAGCAATCACCTGTGTAAAAGTGCTTCACTCTCGTCTGGCTACAAACCAGGTAACGGCAGCGGGTATGGTTTAAACAACTACATCTCCAGTGGTAGGTGAAGGGATAGTGTTACATGTCATACTGAGGTCAGGAATAAAACAACTTTCCTTGATATCAAAGTGGAAAGTGGATTAGGATGGACTCTACAAGAACATATGGTTCAGTACAAGGTTTTATCAAAGCTTATCACCTGCGGTTGGTCTTTAAAACATCAGGACTGAAATTAATACATTTTGGGGAGAAATTCAGATGCTTCTCCAGCCAAACAAAACATTATACCTGACACACCAACAACTGCCTGCTAACAGCTTGATAGTCAATTAAAATACTGAATAGGTTTACGTTACATAGGCTAAACAAGAGAAAGTGTGGCATAAATCAAAGGTTTCATTTAAAACCAGAAAATCAAAAACACAGTAATTACTAGTTGTGTGTATTTTTCAATGACTCCATGAAGTTGTGCCAGTAAAAAGACACACATTACTGAAAACCACATTAAGCACATTACATTGATTCAGATTAATTTTAATCAACATCTACCACAACAAGCCATTGTGCAATAAGCCTGAATTCTGACAGACATTTACTCAAAATCTAAAACAGCTTTCACATAAAAAAAAAAACAACTATTCTGTTAGTGCTGAAGTAATTAGCAGCAACATAAATGACCTTTGCCCTCTGTTATCTGCAATGGCACTTAAAGCTCTGTCAGCACAATAGCTCAGCACAAGTCATAAAATACTAAATCCCACTGAGGGCATTTAGCAGAAGCTTTAGAAGAAGTGCTGTCTGTATATGAATATTCAATAACCGGAGAAATCAATTTTCCACCACCAAGGAGCCTAAGGAACAAACAAACAAACCCACAGACAGAAAAACATGAATGCCAAGAAGGTATGTTGAGTCCAAATTCATCTTGAAAAAATTTCAAGGATCTTCCTGTATCTGTTTCCTCTATGCTGTGAGACATTTCACTGACCAATATATAATAATCTGTGGTAGATGTTAGCCAAATATGTATATATTATATAATAATATTGTTATTATAGTAACTACCTGATAGAAATGCATACTCCATCTGTCTTTGGGTGCAGATTTGTGGCGATGTGTGTTTATGTCGTGGCGCTCTGAACCATCCAGACGTTTTTTGAGGTAAAGCTTTCTGTTTTCTGAGCTGTCGTTATCAAGTTTATCTGTGATTGGCAGAGCTGTTTCAGAGCTGAGACCAGTGCTGTGACTGGCTGAGCGTATTTAAAGCTGCAGTAGGCAGAAAGCCTAGTCATAGCCCCTTTAGCTACTTCTACCGAAGGCACATCACAGGCGCATGCATGCGCATCTACGTTTGCCGAGCAGCCAATAAGAAAACTGTCTGAAATGACCTGTGATTGGTCAAAATCTGCCGTCATGCTAGATCTTCTAAAGCCTGGAACAAGACAAGAGAGAGGTGCAGAAGTCTAGTTTCTCTCAGACAACTTGAATTACAATATGCTGAAAGGTTATTACAGAATTTTTACCCAATGCCACCAAAAATATTCAGCCTAATGCACCATTAATAATCAACACACCCGCTGATCTATATTCACCTTCACCCAGCACTTTTGCATGTCGCGCTCTGCTGCTGCACATACATGAGCCAAAATAGAAGGCGCGCATTGAGATGCACAGTTCGTCCACCTAAGACCTACGCCTCCTAGCGCTTGGCATTTATATTATTAGAATTTCAACTGAGGGTGCAAAATATTAAACTGCGTGTGCAAAGCATGCAGCCAGGCCTCGCACAGGGCCGTGCACCCCCCTGTGACGGCCCTGCTGCCTAACGCACCTTTCCCTCCTGCTCTACGTGTGACTGGAGTCCACATGCACACCATACTGGTTTATTCTTGTAATTATTGCAGACAAACCATGAACAATCATGACACTGCTTTGACACTGTACTCCCAGTGCAGCTGGAAGTGATTCATAATTTTCTTCCCTGATATAAAACGTCAAGGTAAAAGAGAAAGGGCTTCTGTGTATACTGAGCATTTTGCTTACATAGAAACTTCATCACGGAAGAGGCAGAGATGAATTGCAGCGTGACAGACAGCTTTAATAGACCAGAATGCAATGCAGCCACAAGACTTTCTAATTTCAAATACAGCAAAGATTGAGCATCTGATGTTGGGTTTGAGGAAGTGTTTCACCTTGTTGCAGTCTCAACACGAATGCAGATATGGTTTTCACTAAAGTGATAAAATTACAAAGCATTGTTCTGTGGCCTGGACAGAAGCGACCCAACAAATCTGGGCGATATGACAATATCATAGCATGTTCAACAATAGCAAATGGACTAATTCTAGATTTATACCACGCTAGTAAGCACTCCTGCTCATTGTGGGAGTTCTATACTCTTCTCTCCATCTATATGTACTCAGTTGATAAGACACACCTCCCTATAACTATCTAACACACCAACTGTGTATGTTCAGTTTTTGTTGAAACTCATACATTGTGGCTTAGCAAAGGCTGACACTAATATATATTTATGACTTAATGACCTTAACTTTGACTACTCAAGATATATGAACAAAAGCACAAATAAATACAACAATTAAACAAGTAACACTTGTTGAACAATCTTAGAATAAAGCTTAGACCATCATGTATCCAAATTAATAGAATTAACAGAGGGCATTCTGCACAATGCTACTTTTACTTTTGATGCTAATGCAGGACTTCCACAACTGTGCATGCATACATAAACTGCATGCAAGCTCAAACAATTTGCATCAATGCAAGAAAATACCGCAAGAAAAACACACATGCAGCCTTAATGCCAGAAGGCAGAACATGGGAAACACATGTCTGAATCTCATCATACACAGCAGCAAATGAAAGCAGTGGGGTCATTAGAGGGTCAGCAGGTAAGTCCCACAAACACCCCATTTAAATCCACTCTGTCCCTGCAGTAATTAGTCAGAGTTTAGAGGCAGGAGCCATGTTAAGCTGCACGGTAACTTTAAGTAATGCGCAGGTAATGCAGCAATAACAGAGACAGCAACAGTAGTCATAAGGTACTTACTTTATGAAGTAACTGCCCCCTTCGTCCGTAAAACCTTCCTCCCATCCTCGAGGCAGGTCTGAAATAAAACCAAACGACAGACTTGTTCGTGACACCTGAAAGTTTGCTCCCGTGCAGCTGGGCCCCAACATGCACACTGAAGTTAGCAGCAAACACAGTAAAGTAAACATGAAACAGGTGAAAACAGCCTGCGGAACTAGCTTAAAGCTAAATTAGCTACCTGATCGGATCATGTGTCCGGAGTTTACAGGTTCACCGGAGCGGGGATGCAGCCAGGTAGTAGTCTGCGCCTCATCGCTGCACAGAGAGGAGAAAAACACCTGTTACACCACCGGGAAGGTAACACAGCAGATCCCCGTTACACCGGGAGAGACGGTGCAATAAAGCGCTCATTATATCACTCACTTGATGAAGAAGACCCTGCCGTCTCTGCAGACACCGTAAGACCAGTGTTCAGGTAAGGTGTCCCGCCCGAGAGGCGCCGCCATGATCCGGTCTGAAGTCCTATCTCATCTCATTCCCTCTCCATGGAGTCTCCCGGGATCTCAATGATCACCGCTAGGGCCGGCGCTGCATTCACAGACTCCTCTGAAGCCCGGAAATCTGAGCACCACAAGCTGAACTGAAAATTCTGAGGGAGATTTGTACTTTTTGTATTGCAGGCAGACTACATAGTTCCTCAGTAACAACACACTTTTAGTGAATTATAATGACATAAAGAAGAGTTCATATTTGCAACTACACACATATTGCAAATGCTGTTTTTGCCATGATTCTAATATGTTTTTGACTAAATGTAGTTGTTTTCAGGCGAAAGAAAATCTGTTTTTATGTTGTTCTTTTGCATTCTATGTATTCGTAATTACACTTTTATGTGATCTCTGCTGCACTTTTTATGCATTATATCTTAATTTTATTATTATTATTGCATGATTTTTTACATGATTTTAATGTTCATTTTATGTCATTTTCTTTTTGCTGTAAAGCACTTTGAATTGCATTTCTTGTATGAAAGGTGCTATACAAATAAAGTTTTATTATTATTATTATTATTAGTAGTAGTAGTAGTAGTAGTAGTAGTATTGTCATCATATAACACTTAAAGGGGACATGTGTGAACAATATGTTT
>JAOVVB010033148.1:0-15486 GCA_028570985.1 Heterobranchus longifilis
GAAAGGAAGTTATTTCTGACATTTTATTGAACAAATTGAACATTGAATTGAACACAAAAGGCACCATTTAAAAAAAAGAAAAAAGAATGATAGTTACATTTTAAAGAGCAGTTTTCTACTGATACTCTTTTGCGATATGTTGCCGTTTTTCGCGATGTGTTTATTGCGGACGTTCAGAAACTTCCCTTTTATTTTATTTATTTTTTAAAATTTAGTTATTTAGGGGTACAGTTAATTAGAATAGTAATATAATTCAATAATTTCATATCTAGACATAATGATCAATCTATAGCTGTTTGGGGCCCTTTTAGTTGGGGGCCCCAGGCCGTTGCCTACCTTGTCAAAGTCCGCCCCTGGTAGTATGTATCTAAGTATGCAAGACTATGTGCGAGTAGAAAATGTGTATGTGAGAATGCGTGAATAATGTGATTGTATATGTCTGAATACCGAGCAGTAGTATGTCCCTGTGCTGTGTCGCAGTGAGTGGGAGTGACTAATCTGCACAGTGTTTTTTATCACAAGCTAATGTTTTGCACATTGTGTCCTATTTAATGTTTCTATTCTACGTCTCGATTTAATGTTTTTTCCACGGTGGCGTCTGGTTTGTCGCAGACAATTTTCTCCCACGTGAGACAAATAAATAGCCTCGACCTTGAAGTTGATATTGCGATGATGGTAAAAAATTTAAAAAAACGATATATTGTGCAGCACTACTTTGATATGAATGAATTTGTAGTTTAATAAACTCAGCGACCCCTCAGGAAAGGATAAGGGCAGCCCTCATGTATGGAAAAATACAGTGACACACAAACCTGACAGTCAAGAACACCGCCCCCCCCCCCAACATCCTTCCCTTGTTTGTTTGTTTCTCTTATTCTGGAAATAGTCAGAAGTTGTTGATATGTGTTTGGGTGTAATGTTGGCCGCTCACCTTACAGTAAACATGGTAAACATCTTATCAGGTCAAGCGGAGACAGTCAAGGGCCCAACCTGTCCTGTGGCGTGTGGACCCCCTCGGACACACCCAGTGCCGGTAACCCTGCGCTCCCATAGGAAGCCCCGCGTGTGGCGTCCTCCGGTCGTGACCAGGATGATTAAGAGTTCCTTCCTTTCCTGTGTCGGAGGAGCTTTGTCCCGCTGAGCAGACAGGCTGCCGACACCTCGTCCTGACGGAGGATGTGAGTCTCTCACAGTCCAAGGAGCAGCAGAGGGGTCCAATCTAAACAAACGTTAAGGTTGGAGAATTCAAATGGGAATAATTAAGGAGCATTGTGATTCTGTGAATCAACCTGGTTGGAGTTAAGAATAGTCTGAAGCCTCGGGCTTTCCCACTTTTCTTTTCTTTTTTTTATAGTGAACTACTAGTCTCTAGAAACTCTTTAAATTAACTGAATCACTTATTTAACGAGAAAAGTGCACTCAGTAGAGTGCAGATCTCCGTCAGAAGCACCCAATGCACTGCCACGCAACTGCAGCGGACATTTGCAAAGTTTTGAATACGTTTTTGTTATAGTATATGTTTTCTTATATAGATGTATGCAAGGTTTTGAATAAAGTGTTTTTGTATAGTGTAGTATACATTTCAGTTTTCTTATATAGATGTATGCAATGTTTTTAATAGTGTTTTGTATATTATAGTTTACGTTTTCTTATATAGATACATGCAGTGTTTTTAATAGTGTTTTGTATATTATAGTTTACATTTTCTTATATAGATACATGCAATGTTTTTAATAGTGTTTTGTATTAAAGTTTTCTTATATAGATGTATGCAATGTTTTTAATAAAGTGTTTTATAGGCCTATGTTATAGTGTAAGTTTTCTTTAAGATGCATAGAATAAGGAAACAATAAATGGGACGATAAGTCCAAGCTTCTCAATGTAAACATTGTTATTTATTTAGAACATTTTGTTGCTCAAACTCAATGTTCACCCAATTGTCCCTCCCGGCTCCCATACAGCCAACATGGCGGCGAAAATAAGACAAACTGAGTTGGGATTATTTCATATCATACCTAACTTTAGTAAAGCATAACATATCGGGTATGGAATTAATCTGCAGATACCCCGGTTCAAAATGAGACCAAACTTTTCTTGTCAGTTTTGAACCACAAACAAAAAAGCCCAAATGTAGCCTGCAACAGACGAGGTAAGGCTTGTTTTTAGCCTAACAGGTAACAGGTGTTACACGTATGCCTTTTTGTGCCAAATTAAACGACCACAGCTGTAACATTAATGTTTAATTGAATGTATACAAACCACAATTGTCTTACCTTCGCGTACAAATCAGGAACTATTCCTACACACCAGTGATGTAAAAGGAATCGGCATGTATGAGCCTAACATCCACTGTCTCTGCTCTGCTAACGTTATCCATCGCGGAAACAAGAGCGTTGTCCTTCTTCTTCTTCTCTGATTTTAATGGCGGGTCGCAAACCAACGTTGCATACCGCCACCTGCTGTACGGGACCGTGTAACACCAGGGCCTTACATAGCCTACTATATAAAATTAACGAAAAAGAGAAAATAATTAAAATGAACTATGGCTGCGATTCCAATCTCAGACTTTGCGTTCCAATAGCCTACTCACATTTCCATACTCCATTATTTAGTATGCCAGAAAAAAATATTTAGTAGGCCTATGTCCCAATATATAGTAAGCTATGTCAAATGCAGTAGGGCTGTCCTCGATTTTAAAAATTCTTAGTCGACTAACACTTACGAGTTTGTCGACTAATCAATTTCTTGATTTAATCGACAGATCTGTAAATCTGTTTCTCCGCAAGGAATCATGCAAAAGCACCACTTTAAATCTCGTGTTTACCAGAGATGTGCTCATACGTTTCTTGGAAATAAGTCATTCAGCATTAAAAAAGCATAAAAAATGACTAACAGACTAAAGAAATGTTAGTTGACTAAGACCAAAAAGACAGATTAGTCGACTTGTCGACTAAGAGGGCAGCCTTAAAATGCAGAATGGCAAAAAATACCAGGATGTCCTTCTACATCCAGTCACATTTTGCAGTATGCAAGCCAGCATGCTTTCTGGTGAAAGTAGTATGTCCCATTTCTATGCATACTGCATGCAACAGTACATATTTTGTGAGAGCAGCTACAGTATGTACTAAAAGTAAAAAGGAAACATATGTGATCTAAAGAACACTCATAACACAAATATTTGTGTTATTCAGAAAAACTAATCCAAAGCACACAGAAAATGTGCAGATCTGTGAGGCTTTTAGCAGAATTGTAGTAATTTTCAGCAGATTATTAATGTCATTAATGTCTGCAAGGTAGTCCATCAAATAGTTGTCGAGACATTTTACTGTAGCCCACAAATGTCAACCTCAGGGTGGCGCTAGAGGTAAAGTAGCCAGCGGATCATCAAAGTCAAAGCAGGATTCATCCTCTGGGAATCATGAACGTCAGCGTAGTAAGAATAAACATTTTCCTCTTATAAGTATTTAAGCAATTATGAGTCGAAACCGCAAGTAATGTATAAATATATAGATCTTTATTCATTTATTTACTTCATATGCTCAGTTAACAGTGTTGGGGAACATTACTTTCATCCAAACTAACTTGTTACACTACATGAACAAAACAGAAAAAGCTAGGAGGTCTTATAACTCATGGTTATGTATGAAGAAATGCAATAAAATCCATTGAATGTTATTGTGGTAGCAGTAACTAAAATGACAGAATTACAACAAGTGAACATAATATACCAAATACTGCAAACGTTAATTTCCTACTAGAGTTAAAAGTTAAATAAAAAACGCAAAATAAATCAGAAATCTTTGTAACGTGACCCTCAACACTGTTTCATAATAATATACCTTTAGAATACAAAAATTATACTTGATATAAAGTATCAGTGCATAATCACTTCCTCTCCACATAAACACAACAAACAAAACATAATTTGGAAATACACAGGGGTTCAGAATATCCACTTTAAACGGCAGTTTACACACGGACAAATACTGCTTTCTTTAGTGGTCAACAAGCACAAGCTGCATTTCTACAGGGTGTGTGTACTCTAAGTTTGGTCCACAGTACTTTCAATACATCCGGTATTACAAACAAAATGCTTGATTTTACATGTTAACAAATAATACAACAGACCGGTGCTCACTTCACACACGTGTAGAGTTTTTGTAGCCTGCTCTGCAAGCGTTACTAACGAGACGACGGACGGAGAAACTCCACATACATGTTTCCCCCGGCTTTACTATAAGTGAATACAGCAGCACAAACAGCATATACATCTGGAGTGAAGTGTCGGGATATTACACGCTGATATGACGAAGACTGAGCTGGAAAATCCTTTGGTTAAAGGGATAGTTTGTGTAGTTGTATGAGGTACTTATCCATAGTCAGTGTACTACCGACAGTAGATGGCGGTCGGCACGCCCCCCCAGTTTGGAGAAGCAGACAGGAGTCCAGACACGGAAGTGAAGCAATGTACTGCTGCTAGACTTATTTTAGCCACCGAAAAAAAAGGAACGCCTAAAGTGGTTTAAGTGTACGCTGTATTTCGAGTAATTTCCTCGGTTTACCTTGTCGTCACAGCCCTTTACGACGGGGAACTGAAGCCGTTATCTCGTTCTCTTCAAAGCCACCAGACTCCTTTGACAAAAACAGTCATTTTTACCTTGCAGAACACAGGAGTTCCTGGTGTACCGCTGCCTTGATCCATTAGTTTGTTTGTTATTTTTGTTAGTTCCTATCCCTTTAAAACACCAAAGTTTCACAGTAACACAAACAAACCAACCGATCGAGGCAGCGGCAGACCAGCAGCTCCTGTGATCTGCGAGGTAAAAATGACTGTTTTTGTCAAAGGAGTCTGGTGGAGACCGCCATCTGCTGAACGTAATAAGTACCTCATACAACCCCACTTCAAAACATCCGAACTAGCCCTTTAACTTTTAATTATGAATCTAAATGAACAAACAGAATTGGATTACTACGTGACAGTGTATCTACAATCTAAATAAATACATTTTATTAGCGCCTTTTTGAATAAACTGTTCCTAAGAAGTCTAATCTCGTGTTTCTAACTCAATTTGTACACAAGAAAATAAACAAATCAGATTTTCTTCTCACTTTCTTTTTAGTTTGACCAAACAAAAGTTTCTTGGTTTATGGAAAACTTTATGGAATTAAAGGAGCAATGACACCTCAAATAAGAGACTTTTTCATAATTAATAATCAATGTAATATGTAATATGTCCATCTGCTTTTTTTTTTACTTTGAGCAAACTGAACTTCAGCCAACCTTCATATGATGGATGTAGCCACATTACAAAAATATTTTCCCCAAATTACAAATCCAGTTTTCACTTTTTGAATAAAATTAGAATGGATATTAAAAAAAAAAGTCTCAATAAAACTTGGAAAGCCTCAGCTGTTCTCTCTCTTTTCTTTTCTGGATGTTAATAATCTTCATCATCAGAGGTTGTAGTTGAATCAGATCTGTGGCAAAGTGGGAATGATTTGTTTTCACAGTAGATGAAAGAAATACCTGAGGCTGTTTCCAGCTGTTTGACATATCACAGTGAATGTGGAACGGACCAGCAGCATTAACGTCCGCCTGCGTCTGAAAACTGGAAAAGGAATCGACAGTCTACAGGTTTTCCTTTTGTTGCTCGGCAGACGCCCTGGAAGTTTGAGGTTGCGGTCGAGTAGGTTCGTGTTTCGTTTCAGAGCGTCCTTTCTAAACACTTTAAGAGGGAAATCTCGTGTGTGTTCCTCTCAAACTTTGCTACAGTCCAGAGATAAGAGTCAAAACAGAGGAGAAACAAAGCGAAGGCCTCGGGGCTGTCAGTCAGATTCTCCAGGGCCGGAGCGCGAGGTTACACGGGCGGGGTGGAGTAACGCACCACGTAGTTGTAGTCAGGCGGCGGGCTGTGGCACTCCAGACTGGCGTCCAGGGCCGAGTCGTCCAGACTGAAGTCCAGAGAGGGGACTGTGGGCGGGAACTTCTCTTTCTCTGCGTCACTCAGCACAGACTCTTTACTCTTACTCACTGCCTTCATCCTGAAAACACACAGAGACATACAGCATAAATATAAGCCTAACATTTCTCTGTTTTGTATCCGTGTGAACTGAATATTCTTTGAGCTGTTTGGACAAAACACGGCATTTGAAGATGTCACTTTAGGCTATGGGAAATTCACCATTTATTACATTTTATAAACAAAATAACTGCCAGATTATTCGATTAGGAAAATAATAATATATCCATAATAATATCCATGTGAGTGGATAATGGCCACATCATCAGCTTTGTGCAATAAACACTCCTGATTGCAAAAACACTGACAAACAATCAACAACAGACACAACAAATCAGTGACATCCGGACCAAGAAATGACAAAAACAGGACCCACATTTTCCGCAAAATGCATTCTTGTGTCCTCAGTATGTGCTTCACAAAATATTCAATGCATTGGTTTTTATATATTATTATAGCGCTTTTCAAATGATTCTGATGGCATATTGTTTTATCTGTGGAAAAACAAGACGATCAGGGTGGTAATTGGTGCAGTCAACGGGGATGGGTAAACTTCAACTTTTTGTACAATAGATGTCTGTTTTGATGTTCTTTGATTTAAGAAATGTCCCCTTGTGTGAAGCTGTACAAACCTCTCCTTCTTCATATATGATGTAATCAATCATCCCGAGCCTTTCTGCTTCATTTGAGCCTCAGAATATGAGTAATTGCCTCTTATTGTCTTTGGAGGTTGCTAAGGGTTTCCAGAGCTCCTCTCCCGAGGCCAAAGGGTCAGCACCCAGCGGGGGTAAAGTGACGCCGCTGTACTGGAATGTCCTGATGAATAAACTACCTGATAAAAGTGGTCATCAAAAATACTTAACAATAGTACAGTGTTGTTCTGCCAGTGCCAGGCACAAGGTTGGCAAACAACTGGAAATTGAGCAACAGGAAACAAAATGAGTCAGGGTAAAAATCCCTTTTACTCTGAGCTGAAACTATCAGCGGATTGAATTGTCTTCTGTGATAGTAAAAATGAATATATTTGGGGTTTAGACTGTTTTAAGCTTCTAATATTTGAATGTTTACTTGCAGAAGTTCTGTCTAAGGATATTGTTCAATCAGTAAAAAGTTGTGTTGTGTGCTACTGCTGAAAAAGAAGTCAGGCTGGAGGAGTGGTGAAGGCCAAGGGAGCAACAGGTGGACTTCAGCTTAACAAAAGGAGCACGGCTCTATAGCTAACAGGGGAGGCCCTTGTAAACCCTCCTAAGTTCAAAGGTGGCAGTGATTGAGCGGTTGCCCAGCAAAGAAGTCCTCCCCTTAAAATGTGCATCATTCCCTGCATGCCTGGGTTGATTCTTTCTGCCACGCCGAGGCCCTGATTTCAACTAACGCAAGGCAATGTACTGTTGTGTTCAGAGGAATGGAAATCTGGAATGCTTTGCCAGCAAACATGACACATTTAACAAGTAAAACTGTTTAAAAAGACTTTAAAGAAATATCTGACGACACAGAACACCCGGCCCTCCCACAATATCTAGTCTGGTTTACCTGGATAAAGTCTTACTTCCTTTCTGTGAAATCTGCCTGGAGACTTTTATACGGAACAACCTGCGAGTTATCAGCCTACTAGGGCTGGGTACTGCCGATACTCACAATACGATACGTATCACGATACCAAGGTCACGATATGATCTTAAAAGGAAATTTAATATTCTGCTGGAATCTGTTGCTTTGACTTGCTTCATATTTAAGAAGCTACTCACGTCATTCACTGCAGAAGTTAATTTGCGTCATTCGCACCGTGTCATTTGCATCATTCACGTCATTCACGTCGCCAGAACTCGCGTCCTTTACATTGATTTTATATGTCATTCACTCGCGCAAAATTGTTTTATTTGCGGCCAGTGTGTACACACTGAGGCACCGTCGGGGTGTTTCAGGAAATACAAACAGGCCAGGGAGTTTTTTTTCACTATCCAGGAGTGAAAACACATCGGACACAGCGCTGTGGAGATAGGTCCGGCTACGCAAGACTACATAATATCTGACTATATGATCATTAATGAGGAACGTTCTTGGTTTTTAATTTAATTTTCTCACTCAGTCACTGTATATGCTGTTTTAGTGGTACTACTACTATTTTTTCCAGCTATATCAAATGGCTGCAACTAACGATTCTTTTCATTGCAGATTAATCTGTCGATTTCTCTAGTCGATTATTTGGTCTATAAAATGTCAGAAAATGGTGAAAATGTCGATCAGAGATGACGTCCTCAAATGTTTTATCCACAACTCAAAGATATTCTGTTTACTGTCATGAAACCAGAAAATATTCACATTTAATAAGCTGGAATCAGTTTAAATAATTTAAGTAATTAAATAATTACTCAAAGCGATTAATTGATGATCAAAATAGTTGCAGATTAATTTAATAGTTGACAACTAATCTATGAATCTTTGCAGCTCTCAAATGTTTTACTGACTTATTTTAGATGTAGTGTGGGTACTTGTTGTACGTTCTTGTTATTGTTGTCATTAGTTTTATTGTTGTTGACTTACTTTTTTTCTTTTTTTTTGCAGTACGCTTGCTTTTCTTTTGTTTCTTGTTCTCCTTTACTTTGGATTTTTAATTACACTTTTTTTGTTGTACATTGTGATGTCATGGTTACTTCTGTGGACCCCAGGCTAATGGGGATCCAAATAAATAAATAAATGACACAAGCAGGCCTGTAATGAGTCTCGGTCGCCTCGGCTTCTCGAGATCTAAATTAAGACACTTGTTGAGCGGATGTGGGTGTTTGTAGAAGTGAGTTTGGTGAGCTGTGAATTAATTGCAGCGCTTCAGAGAGCGTCATTAACTTTGCGTCTCATAAGTTACTTCCCCAGCAGTTGTTTACATGTCCCCTGTTAATAATTTATAAGAGCTTTTAATGTCATTTACACTCTATCCTCTTCAACTTAACAGAGATTTGGGAAACATGCAAAGATCTGCTTTAGGACAATTTACTTTACTGCTGTTCGTCCTTTAAATCTCTTAAGTGGAAGCCGCAATACTTTGAAGAGGTATTAATGGTTTGCTACTGTGCAGGGAACAGCAGAATAATAATACCACAACGTTTAATTACTGAGTTCAGAGGTTTGACCCTGTTATTTAACTCTGCCGCTGAGCTGCTGTTAACTTAATTTGTAAGACACCTACTGAGACCCTCAAAGAAAACCATTTACAGAAATTTGACTCAGATTTGACTTTATCCTTAAATAACCCATAAAGTGAGAACACAGTGTCTCAGTGTTTTTTCCCTGGCAGGATTCACATCTTAAAGTCATCAAATGATCCGCAGGATTTTAGGAGTACAGACTTAAGCCAGTGTCCTTTGAGATTACGTGCGTTTGTTACCTAGTGTCGCATTATACCAAACAGCCATGACTCATAAGTTAAATCAGACTGGGAGGTATCTCATTCAGGACTCTTTTTTTTAGCGAAAACAAAAGGGTTTTAGTGTGCGCTCTTAAAACAGCCAAACCTCAAGTGACGCATCCACTCTGCTTTTGTGCTCAATCCTTCAGTTTGTCACCTTCAAGCTTTTTTCCCTCCCACTTCTCTTTTGTGCCGCTGTTCCTCCCGCATGGCTTCTCCAGACAAAAGGGAAAACTAGCCGCTGACTTCTTTTTAAGGCAGAAGAAACTTGTGTGTGTGTGTGAGTGTATGACAGTTATAGCGTCTACATTCCAGCACAGCGGGGAGGTTTCCAAGCAGGTATTTTCTAGTCTCTTCTTGTGTGTGTGTGTGTGTGTGCGTGCTGATTTGTCACTTGCAGGGTGTGTTGGAGGGGTGCTGTGTGGTGTGTGGTGTACGTACGCCAGAGCCATGATGCTCAGGGGTCGGCCCGCCAATGATTCGAGGCGCTTCAGAGTCTCCATGTTGTCAGACGACAGGCCCATCCCGCTGTCCGTCTGACCGCCCTGATGGTGAGGAGGATGCAGAGACAGACAGAGAGAGAATAATTAAACCGGCTTCTTTGTAACTTTAGTAAGTAAGTAAGTCAACTTTCTTTCTGTAAAACCTTTTAAAACCAGACTTACAAAGTGCTTCATAGGTGCACATAAAATACAATAGCATGAATCGCAAAAATAATCTCAGGGAATGGTCAAATATAGCAATATAATCAACAACATAAAACCATTGGAGTGAAAAGTTACAATCTCGAGGATCTACCTTTCGCTCTTTTTGGCGGCACATATGGCAATAAGTGGTAATTGCAGATGTGTTTTTGGATCTCACTTTCACTTGTTTTTGAAGTTTCATCGTCTGCAGTCTTTTGTTTGCTCATAGCAACCATTTACTTGCAAAAAATAAAACAGCATGCTGCTTCACACACAAGTGAGCTGAAGAGCGAGTCTGTAGCGTTAGCTCCGCCTACCCTCTCCGCTTGTGATTTTTCCCGGTAATGTCACCGCAAATGCGAATGCAAGCAAGAGTCCAGATTTTCATGGAATCCAGATTTTCATGACTAAACGAGACGAGTCATTGGCATAAAAATATTAGGTCACAGTGGTGAATTAACGAATAATATGTCCAAAATGGTGGCAGATACAAACGGAAATAAAAATCGGGCCAGGTATAGAGCCTTGCGGGACGCCACATGACATGACAGGCGGGGAAGATATAAAGTTACCAACTTTGAACACGCTGTTTGATGGTGGGATGCACTTTGAGTTATTTTATTCACCCTAAATACGTAATTTGTAGAAGAAGGGACACTCGCACACTGTCTTCACTTGCTCAATAAAGAATATTTATTACACATTTCGATCAGGGACCTTCATCAGGTTTGACGATGTGCGGGTGTCCCTTCTTCTACAAAGTACATATTTATTCCACCAATATCAAGACTATTCAGGTGTGCAAGAGAGTTCTATTCACCCGAAATATAAATAACAATGTTTATGTTCCAGGGTGAAGTTTCTAGTTATCTAACGTGGTTTAGGATAAGTTAGAGTGCAGATTGTGTTTTTGTTTCTGGTTCATGTCCAGAATGAATAACTCACCTCGTGGTTCTCATGTAACCCGTCCTCCATGGTAACCTCATCAAAGGTTTTCACACTAGCAGGACGGATCTTGATGTTCCTGGTGAGAAAATATTTCCAGGGTGAGTCTCCAAAATACGCTAAAATGTTCTGTTTCTGTATAAAGAATCATTTGATTACACTGGAGGCAAGAGGCAAAGTTCAAGCAACACAACCACAGGAACTTAATCACTTAAATCAACAATGTGTAGCATCTATGACGTTGTACTTTGAAAACACACCTTGTTTACTTTGCATTTCAACACTCAAAGGGTAAAATGACTGCTTAAATTAGCTTAAAGGCTAACTGTCATTACTGCTTTTCAACACCTCCTCAATAAACACTTGGAGGACTTGTGAAAACCCAAGAGCTCAACAAATATTATTTTAAGTGGACATAAATCTTGAAGCTGGCTCTTATGGTTTTTGCGGAAATTCCTCACAGGAGCCACAATACTGAACGCTCTCTGGCCATCAAGCTGCTGTGTGTACATTTCTTATCATGTGCCAATCAGGTCTCATTGTCCTCGGATCAGACTTAAATGTTCTCCTGGTTGAGTTTAGTTTGAGCGCGACAGGAACAATAATTGTTTGGAATATTATTCAGTGCAAAGTGAGGACATTATTTAGGCATTTCCCTAGAAAAACAGACTCAGCACTATTTGCCTTTAACAGTCTGAGGATAGGTTTACATGTCTTTAAGATAAGGTGATTTATTGCCTTTCGAATGACTTAACAAGTTCATATGGGATTTAGCAGATTTGAGCCAACAAGGCTGAGAGTCTACAGCCATGCTGGCAGCTTTGTGAGGCTGTACTCGGGCATGCAATATTTATTTTTCCTAGGATGGCATATCCCGCCCTACTCTGCCTCTGAATGGCCTACCCTGTTATTTTTACCCTAACCCTCCCAATCCTACTCACATGCCGAAACCTACCCAACCAAATCAACGCAGGCAAAGAGTTCTAGCCAATCAGGGGCAGAGTAAGGCGGGTCAAAGGCAGAATAGCACGGGTCATGCCTTTGCCATCCTAGGAAAATGTTTTTTTTGCCACAGCAGCATGCTAGCATGCTCACAATGACAATGCTAACATGCTGATGTTAAGCAGGTATCATGTTTACCATGTTCGCCATCTTACTTTAGCATGTTAGCATGCAAACATTTTCTAATTAGCACAAGTAGAGCTGAGGGTTTGGTCATAAACCAGACCGTCCTCACTAAAAATACGGCCGTATTGGTCGTCTGTGCAAGCAGCTTGTTATTATAACTCTAGTGGCTGTAGTAATTATGGCGGGAAGTCAGATGGCGTAGTATAAAGAGCGACAAAGTCAGCGTAGGGAGGACGATGGGGTGGATGGACTACATCACAGACTTACGAAACATACAAAACCCAAACCATGATCTTTTCCTAAACCTAACCAAGTAGTTCCGTTTTGCAACGTTAGCCACGTGTTTAAAACTGCGACTTTTCCGCAACATTAAATAGTTGTTTTGGGAGTCACTGGAGGAGGACGTGTTATCATAAACCAAAGTATTGGACAAATTAAAATGTTGACCTGATGATGGTGCTAGATGGAAAGTTAAGGGAGCACCTTAGTTCAATTCATCTCGAGAGCAACATGAATGTCTGTACCAAATTTCATGGCAACCCATCCAATAATTTAGATGTTTTGCTCAAAACCACAAATGCCTCTGACTAGAGGAAAAGTCAGAGGATCTGCAAAGTCAGTAACAAAGCGGTGGAGACCTTGGCATTTCCCTCCTGTGAGCTACGTCTCTAGTGCAGCTAAATCACAACTTAACAGTATGAATAGATACAATAGCAACATCTGTCTACATTACAGTTTCAGATGTCTGTTTTATGTAAAACCAGGCAGTGAATAAACGACCCATGTTCTCACCAGGTGCTCCCTGAGTCACGGTGGGAGACGGGTCGTGTGGGCGTCTCCTCTGACGGCACAGTGGTGGATGGGTCTCCCACCTTCCCCAGCAGGGCTGTGTTGATGGGTATGTAGTGCTTCCCCTCCTAAATCAACCAAACAGAGACAGAATATCTCAGAGTGCAGCCTTATGCTTTCTCTGTGACGCAGATTATAAAGAGACGAGAGGCTTGTGGGTCGATGCTGTGCGTGCACGTTATACAAACACACATCCACAGGTGGTGGCGAGCAGCCAAAGAAACTGAGGTCATGCCTAATAAATCCAATACAATGTAAGTTGGTGGAGGGGGCAGAGTCCGTGACCAGCCTTCCTGCACTGTAACAATACCTTTATTAATAAGAGTCAAATCCCTCCACTGTTCTCTCTGTCCAGACTGAACTTTTTCTCATGCAGATAGCTTTCACACAGTGTGGCATCGTCTCTGTCTCTTATTACTCCACTCTACAATCTACAGTCCTGTGTAGTATTTGCACAAGTACTGAAATATAATTCCTTTTCTTTCTATCTGCAGTAATGTACAATCTGCATGAGAAGCCTGTTTAATGGCTGGAAATGGAAACATAACGATGAGCGTCTTGTGGATCCTGATGATTGAAAATAATCCCCGTCTTGTTAGGACTCTGGCCAGTTTCCTGTCATCGATGATAGTTATTGCCAAGTGCTCCACTTTATAGCTATTTATTCAGTATATTGTGTGCGATGTGCTTGTTGCAGTGCATTTACATTGCATGAAATGTGTTTCTTGTATGCAGTGTGTTTAGTTTGTGTTCAGTGTTTTTAATATGTACGCAACGTGCGACTTTTTAACTTTTATGCACCAAACAGGAGTGGCGCTCTTAATTTCGTTGTATCCTGCACAATGCAATGACAATAAAGTCTTCCTATTCTATTCTTCTTCAAAAACATTTTGTAATTTTTCACCACATTCGTTTAAAAGTTCAGTGGCTTATTGAGTTACGCAGTCTACAGGATCATAACTTATTTTGTGCATGAGAGAGCTTTACATGCATTTCATATTTCATATTTACATGCAGTTTGTAGACATGCACAGTAATCCTGAGTACAATTGTACTGTATGTGATTTAAAAAAATAAATCATATGATGCGAGATGCAGCTGGCCCTAATCTAATGTGGCCCCCAGGTATTTTCACGTTATCTAATCTGGCCCCCTTTCAAAAAAGTTTGGACACCCCTGATCTAGCTGCTTCAGTTTCATGGTCCTGGTATTAAACATTCTGGCTACACAGTCGCAGCTTACTGGGACACGTGAATAGAACAGAGCCATTATTAAAGGGATAGTTTGGATGTTTTGAAGTGAGGTCGTATCCATAGTCAGAGTATTAGCTACAGCAGATTGCTGCAGACCCCCAGTTCAGAGAAGCAGACAGGAGTCCCGGCACAGAAGCTAAGAGATGTACTGCAGTGGACGGGGCCACACAGCAAAAAAAAAAAGGACTGCCTAAAAAAATCAATATCACTTTTAGTGTACGCTATATTTAGAATATTTTCAGCGCTTTATCTTGCTGTCAGACAGCCCATTATGACGGAGAACTGAAGCCGTTGTATCGCTCTCTTCAAATCCACCAGACTCCTTTGACATTTTACCTCGCAGAACACGGGAGCTGCTGGGCTACCGCTGCCTCGATTGGTTAGTTTGTGTGTTAGTTTTGTTAGTTCCTAACCCTTTTACAACACCAAAGTCACACAATAACACAAACAAATTAACCGATTCCAGACTGTCTGCTTCTCCAAACTGGACGAGTGCCGACCGCCATCTACTGTAGATAATACACTGAATAACACATACCTCATACAACCCCATTTGATAACATCCAGACTATAATGTTATTAGTAACATCTGTGCATTTCCGACTACCATGACAAGTCAAAATGTCTGCTGTGAAAGGATAGGAGTTATTTTCTTTCAGTGTAATATGTTTGCATAATAATCAAATACAGATTTTCCCTCTGGTGCATATTTGTTGACCTGATTAGAACAAAAAGCTGTTAAACTTTCTGACAGCCTTATAAAATCTACACACTTCCAACAGTTTGTGACATTTCACAGCATTCACACCAGACAATGTTATCTTGCGTCACACTAATAATTACATTGTTTTTCCATGTGTTTTGAAGTGCGGTTCCTCTTACAAGACCGATGTTGCTGTTTCAAAGGGAGCCAAGTGTTTGTGCTGAGTGTTACTTCCCCTCTCAGTTACTCTGAGCACCCCCCTGGGCGGGACGCCGCTCTGAATCTTCTTAAGGCGACAGGACTCTGATCAGCAACGCTGCTTCCTGAATATTTGCGTTTGTGACTCATTTTGCAGATCTAGTGACTAATGTTGTTAAAGTGCTCCTCCTCCATGTTTTTAAAAAATACTCTGCTGTGATTATTATTTTGGGGGCGGCACGGTGGTGTAGTGGTTAGCACTGTCGCCTCACAGCAAGAAGGTTCCAGGTTCAAATCCTGCCTG
>JAOVVB010033156.1:0-15486 GCA_028570985.1 Heterobranchus longifilis
TTTAATTGAATGAATTGATTCTATTATGGGCTTACAAGACACCATCATTTACAAAAAGACACCAGAAACCAGAGTAGCAACATAAATGACAAATAATACTAAACAAATAAACCATCCTGATGTTATAGATGTGGTCTTCATAGAAAGTGCTACCAAATAATATATACGTATAAGTATTTAAATCAATCGAAAAGTCAAATATGTGAAAATGTTTTGGTATGAACTGCAGGAGTGAATAATGGAAGTAAATATAGCCAAAGTGTGTCGTAGCAGAATTGGCAAGCTTGAAAATAATAATAATAATAATAATTTTAACTGACTTGGATTAGTTACCACATAATCAGCCTAATATACACTTTTTGTGTTATCAGATTAATGATTGAGTTAGGGGGGGAAAAAATCATTGCTTTTTTAAAATGATAAAGCAAAACACACAAACTGATGGCTTGTGTTGACAGTCAGGTATATTTATACAGCCTAAAATCACAAGTTTGTCCCAGAAAGCTTTACAGTCTGTGCAGCTACAACACTGTCTGTCCTCACACCCTCAGTTCAGATAAGGAAAAACTCTCCCAAAAAACAAACCTTATCTCCAAAAAACATTCAGTCCTGAAGATCAGATATGAGAAACAAATCGTATTTGCCGGCACTCTGAACACAGTTTAATAGGTTTTTCTTCTTGTCTACACGGATTCCGTGTGTGTGTGTGTTTGATGTGTTTTTTCACACATGTATGATTAACATATTAATAGGTTACGAGCATGATGTCACATCGCAGTAGCACGCTGACATTCCTTCAGCGGTGACTCAGAAAAATATATGTAACTTCTGGCTGTAAGCTGACGTCAACATTAAACTGTATATATATAATCTGCCGTATCAGACTCATCTTCCATCTAACTGATAAAAAGCTTCCTCAGTTCTTTCATTTTTAATACCTTTTAGGCTTTAACCATATTTCCTCCTACTGTGTGGAGTGCTCAGTCCATTTTGCTCAGTGTGAAAGAGCAGAAGTGCCATTACTGACCTTCTGGCTGTAAATAAAATCTCACTTTTACTGTTAGCTCTTTCAGATTTTGATAAATTTACAGCAAACTTTCAGCTCTAACTCTCAAGTCTCACAGCCACCCAATTTTACACCATTTGGCTCCAATTTGGCCCTCGATATGCAAGTGAGAAAATGAAGCATGCACGCTGCAATTATTGTAAAATGTAACCAAGATCCCACTACTGTGTCTCTTATCATTCTAGATATCATAATGTGATATTTCCTCCTCAGTCATTGCTACGCACATTAGCCCCGGATGCTACGTCCGTGCTGCACGATGCACACAACTTATTTTTATATCCACATCGGTACAACTATCACATTGTGTGTGTGTGTGTGTGTGTGTGTGTGTGTGTCCAATGCATTACTGGACTCTCAGTCTCGTCTATACAGCGTGTGACAATTTTAGTTCACGTTTTGTTGCATCTCCTGCTCTTCACACTACACACCAGGTAATAATGTCTGTGTTCTACTAGCATGTATTTACAGCATGACCCTGTACAAATATTACTGAAGCAAACCTACTGTATACATGTAGAAAAAGAAGGTTATGTTTTTGATTCTCACGGTATATAAATTAAATATTGCCCACCTGTCTGTTCCTCTGGTCCAGAATGCGAGAAATTTGTATTTTCTTTCTTCCCATTTTTTCTGCCGTCTGACACTCTGACACCTGTAAAATAAAACATAATAATGTTGCAGTAGCAGAATACAATATGTTTGTTATTGGCATTCATATCTCTGCAGTGAGCATCAACAAATAAATGTTATATTAAACAGCAATATATTTCTTTCCTTCTCTAGTGAAAGGGAAATAAAAAAAGTTGTGATTTTTTAAAAATACACTTTTACTGCAATAAATTCATTAATCAGTACATTCACATAATGTCCAATATGTTTACAAGTATTTGCAATTATTATTCTGATTATTATTATTATTATTATTGTATGTTATACACCCCGTGATATAACAAAAATAAATTAGAAATAATCATAAAAAATAGAAAAGAAAAAGAAAACAAACAAAAAACAATTGTTTTTTTAAATTATTATTATTATTATTAATAATCATAATAATAATAATAATTATAATTATATAGATTTTTTTTGAAAAATGTTTCTTGAGCATCAAAGTCAAATTTACACACAGATATAAGAACAAAATAAAGAAATTAAAAATAATCATAAAATAATAATCATAAAACATTAATTAATATCATTAATAATTAACATTATTATTATTTATTTTGAAAAATCTTTCTTGAGCATCAAAGTCAAATTTGCACGCAGTGGCGGCTGAACTAACGGTCTATTCTTGTGTATATGCATCTGCATTTTACACTGACAACAGTACAATTTCTCAACAATATTTCTCTTCACTCTCATATAATTCTGGTGGGAAAATGTCATCCATTTGGTTGAAGTGACTCAAGTCCCTTTCCCCTTGGTAAGGGGCAGGGTGTTTATTTTTACCACCATGAGGCGATGCGGTCTAAAGTTAGAGCGGCCCTTGCCAGCGGTCCACACAGTCTGACACCCCCACAGTCTGGGTTACCCCCGGGCCAGCGGCTCAGTGCTCGGCTGCACCGCACGACCCCAAGAGACAGGGTTAAAAATACAGTCCGTAGCTCCTTTTAAAGGTTCAGCAGGCAATAGCTAAAACCAAACAGTAAAAGGAAAACGGTGTGTTTTTGAAAGATGGCTGAAGCTAAAAAGCCACCCACTCTTCTCTCATGCACAGAAAAAAAAAAAAAAAGCAAGCAGAAGGCAAAGACATGGATGGATTGCGGTTGGCTTGAGAATGTCCATTTTTGAAACGCACACCCAGTGTTTTTTCTTTCTAGAAAACCCCCGCTCCTGTCCGTGCCCTGGACCGTATAGAGCTGGACACTATATAGAACATCACTAGCGTTCTTTGCATTATGGGTAACAGCTATGAAGTTTGATGCAAACTCGTAAAAAACACTAAATCAAATGCATACATACATTTACTGTACTGGTTGTTACACTCCGCTATTCGTCATGCGACTATACGTTAAGTAGTGGTTTGACTCCTCTGACCTGACCATACAGTGCAGTTCTCCAAACCCCGGGGGCAGTTTTCACTGGTTTTCCCCCTTAATACTGAACATGTATTGGACTTCTCTATATTTAGTCCCCTGTCCCTCCTGATGGTGCCTGAGCGGATATGGCGCCTGCGTTCCCACGACCCCTAAAGCGCCCGCTGTCCCTCAACGTAAGCTTGGCACACAGGCATCTGGGGCATTTCTGGAGGAATCCACCTCTTTATTGCCCTCATTATTACCTTATAAAGTCCTGCGATATCCACTGTGCCGAACACACTGCAGAGACAAGACACACCTCGACACTGACAGCTGCAGATAAACCCGTCATTGTGAAATAGGGCACACTGCGGACAAAGAGCTCTCGCTTATACGTAAAGGACCACAAAAACCAGTATTGGTCTGTCTGACGAACACCTCAAGCCTACAGTGAGTTCACACCAGGCCAAGCTGTTCTGTCTCTCTCAAAAGTGAGACTATTTATCCTCATATCAATGTTAATGTTGAGAAGAGAGGGAAGTGGGACATGTGTTCTAAACAGGGCAGAAAGATCTTTATCTCGGGGGTTTTACACAAAGTTCCTCTCTTCTCAGATATAACCAAACTACGACTATCGCCGCCCTGTTAAAACACGTGACGAGCTGGGTAAATATAGCTTCACCTCCAGCCAAACCGTGTGGACTTAGCTACAGAACTCTATGTGGTTTAGTCGGTTTGTTCGAAGGCCTGAAGGCCGAGACAGGCAGGAAAGGCCTCAAACACATCCGCTAATTCGAGATGTTTTCCCGCACGACAAAAGCCGTTTGAGGTCTGTGAATGCACCACACTGCCTGTGACTTTCATCTCTAAGGTCTCTAATTGAAGGGGAGGACATATTACGCTCATTTTCAGGTTCATACTTTTGGGTTTCTCCTAGAACATGTTTATACGTCTTAATGTTAAAAAACACTTTATTTTTCTCATACAGTCTGTCTGAATATACCTGTATTCACCCGCTGTCTGAAACGCTCCGTTTTAGCGCCTTTCTCTTTAAGACCCACTCCCGTAAAAGTCTGCTCTGACTGCGTTTCCGGGGTCTTTCGTATCTGCGCTCTCGGCGTCTCTGCACCGTCATTGTAGCCGGAGGAATGACAGCTGCAATTTCTACCTATTGGCCCATAGTTGTGACGTCACAACTTCACGGAACGGCTCATTTAAAGGCACAGTTTCTGAATACAGGCTTTGTGCATTTCCCTGTGGATTGAGCGTTTTGATAGTTTTGCAGTATATAGCACCTAGATCTGCTTTATAATAAAAAGAGACATGGGAATCTCACTTTCACAATAGCAGATACTCTTTTTTTAAACCTCTCAACTAGTCCCAAAAGTGCAAAGATATGAATGCAAAACAGAATCGCTGTGTGTCCTGTAATAATGCAATAATTGCACACATCCCTGGGTCTCTATAGGGAAACACGGCACCTTTGTCAGACGCCTTCCCAGAGGCGAGACGGTGGAAAAAAACGGAGCAAAGACACAGCGGCAGCAGCAGCACAGTAGCCCTGCTGCTCTCTCTCTGACATACTGTACCCTGGGAGTTTAATCACTGGGGACCTCCCTGTGACAACAGTGCAAAGAAACTAAAAGCTTGTGCATCAACAGATAAGATCGTTTTAATAGGTTTGGATCCGTTCAGATTAATGTATTGCACTGGTGGGTTTTTTTTTTCTTGCTACAGTGAACTGTACGCATGAATGAGAAGGGAAATAAGTAATGCATTTGTAGAGTATTGGGGGTTCTGCTTCGATGGTTTTCTTTCCATGAGTCATTTCGAGCACGATGGCTTGATAAACATGAAAAACATGCTAAACACGTGTAAGCATATTAGCCAAAGAAGCTATAGATAGAAATGATGGATTCCAGCCAATCACATTTTCTCCATCACACAGGACCATTTGCAGTATTGGTTGTTAAATATGGTTAAATATAATTTCCAGATTAATCAAAAGCTGAAGTTAGTGTTGCATGCTTTCTGCACCACTTTCTTGCTGCTGGTGCTGTGAAATATTATTTTTCATACATGTATTGATGAAAGCAATCAAAAGAGAAGCTGTATGATTGCTGCACTATACAATAGCAGTACTTCATCCTGGTTAGTAATTTTCATTCCTGTGTTAGTCGCATCAAAGTCCCGTGTTAAGATGGCAAAATGTGAAACAAGACCCAAAACTGCAACCACATTTTGCATAAACCAATGCATAAATCCTCTCAAACCCAAGTTAAAAAGGGCGATTGCCAAATATTGTGACAAGAAGAGGAAGTGTCATTCGTCTTTTGTTACTGAGGATTGTGTTTAAAGCTGAAGAATGTCATTTTTTTTTAAATATCAAAGCATCAATATACTATATCAGTATAAATTAATGTGTCACCTTCAGGGTCAGACGGTTCATGCGCTCACCACCTGGCCTTTGAGTAAATGGTGAGGAAATATTTGTCTAATTTTAACAGGAGATAATTGAATTGCCTTGATATAACCCAGAATAGCAATAGTACATGCAGGCATGAGCGGAACATTTGATCTTTCCACGAACAGAGAGAGAAAAAATAAGTTTTTCATCACTTTATAACGTTGTTGCAGTGGCCTGTAAGAAGATGAGACACACAGAAGAGCACTTCTTGTCTGCTCTTTTGAATGAAACAATGGCAGACACATTGCATATTGTATCAAAAAAAGGTGATTATGTCATACTCTCCCCAAGCTATCAATGCACATTTTGAAGGAAACTTGATAAAAGGGCAACAGGTTGAATGGATGAGGAAAATAAAGTCACGGGATATCCAAAAAGGATTCATTTTGCACGCCAAGCTATTCGACACTAAAAATAAAATCTGTAAAAATAAATAGCTTAAAAAATGTTGAAGGATAATTAGGCCTAATAAATTGCTGACGTCATCCAAAATAGACAGTTTAAGAATAGCCTGTCTGTCCCCGAGTTGCCAAGCATCCCTGTCTAATATAACCTCATCTATAGGCTGCTTTCAATAACACAGCAACAGGTTACTCACAGCTGTGTCATAAATACATGTCCACACAGGAAGCCTTAACAACTGAGATACTAAAAAGACTACACACACACACACACACACACACAAAAACAAAAACATCTCATCTCACCTGCTGTCGAGCTCCTTCTCTCGAGATTCAGCCACAGGATCGAGAGCAAACAAACAGGAACACGTGGCAAATCACCCCCAGAAAAAAATGTCTTGTGAAGTCTTGTGTGTTGGTGTCTTGCTGATGCAGAGATATTCACCTGGTGCTGTAGTAGCGGATGGCTCAGGAGCGCTGCTTTCCAACAGCTGGCTGCTGCAGCCCGCCTCTCTCTGTCATCACACACACCGCCTCCTCAGCGGCGCCATTGGACACACTCCTCCGCCTCCCATCCGCCTTAGCGCGCGCGCGCACGCACGCACGCGCGAGTTCACAGCAGAAGTTACACTACACTTCGGCTACACTCTGTTAAAAAAAAAAAGAGAAAAAAAGAAGAAAAAGATCCTAATAGGGGATGACGTGTTTTTGTAAGCCAACCTGGAAGTTAGCAAAGCCTTTGAGATGTTTGAATTGTATTTTGTATCATTGCAGAATATAAGCTCTGTGGAGAACACAAGTTTATGATACTTAGACGTTTTGACTATAATCTTTCCATATGAACACCACTTTTATGATTTTAAAAGCGTAAATGCAATCGGCAGAAGTAAAAAGCTAACGTTAGGCTATAAACGAACTACACCAACGGTCGCATTTCGCGGCCCACGTCACCGTCGCCACTACTAAACTGACGGTGACGTTTAAAGTCTTAGCCACGTGTTAGCATCCGCCTTTTTAATCACACGTAAAAGCTTCGAAATGCACCAGCAGGGTATTTACTGACGTGTTTTATGTTGCAGAACAATGTTAAAATCTCTGAAGCTTGTATTAACCACAGATGTCTAAACAAAAACACATTCAAAAAACACATTGACATTGAAGTGGAGAAATGCTAACTCATTTCCGTGTTTTGGAACTACAAACTTAGCACCAGCCACATGCTGGTAACATATACAAGTGGCTGCTGGATTTGCTTCACTCACCAGCCAAAACAAGCTATGGTAATCTATTGAGTGGCTGGTAGATTTTGGAACCCACCAGCCACAGTGGCAGGTGGACACAAAACATTTCCAGCCCTGGTGCTGCTGCTCTTGTGAACTGAAGTTTGTCTTTAAAAAAAAAAGGGATATCATCATAAATGAGGCATAAATCCAGCTGATATTCACCTTGCCATTCCTCCACGTGTCATGTGGCTCTGGCCTGGGATGGCACCGTCTCTACCTGGAACAATAAAAACAAAACATCAGACACGTAGACCAGAGTAATTACATGTCTATATTGCCATTAAAGCTGGGGTCGGCAGGTTTTTTTTTTGTGTCAGAAATTCCTTTCAGCATATTGTAATTCAAGTGGTTTCAGAGAAAACTAGGGTTCTGCACCTCCTCTTGGCCGTTTTCAGGCTTTAGAAAATCTACCCTGTGACAGAAGACTTTCGGCCAATCACAGGTCATTTCAGAGAGAGAGAGCGTTCCTATTGGACACACGCATGCACGCACAAATATGCATACTTTGCCATGATCTGTCTCCATCCATCTTCCGGCTAGAGTCCCAGTCTCGACCTCCGTCCCTATAAGACAAGCAAAAAACATTTTTACATCTTTCCCAGCACTGGTCACTATTTATGTTTTTATGTGGCTTGAACTGTAGCCAGCTCAGTTTGGTGCTCACCGGGCATTGATGCGTTTGTCATAGCCTCCGCTCCAGGAGTCTCGGCCCTCTCTGCCATGTCTGTCCGACCGGTCTGAGAAGTGCTGAAAGAAAAAAAGAGACGCAACACTGTTAAAATTCACTCCTTCTGTGTTCCTGCACACACTACACACATGACCATTCAGTTACCTGCTCAACTCTAATTCTCTAATTCTAAAAGAAATGTAACTGCAATCAGTTACAGTTACTGAGAAAAATATGTAATTCAATTACAGTTACTAATCAAAATGTTGGTGATTACAAAGGGCAATCTGAAAATATTATTTTTGGTAAAAAGCTTATATGTAGAATATAACATTGATTTTGTTTGTTTTGCATCTTTTCTCTGTGCAGGAATGTCTTCTTTTGGCATATTTCCAGACAACTACACTACAACACTAACACCGCCTGCTTTAAATGTATGTTTTTAGGGCTTCTGAGCTTTATTTCCCATAAAACATTTGTTAGAAAAGTAATCAAATGTAATAAGTTACATTACTTGGATGAAGTAATTGAAATAGTTACATTACTTATTAGATTTTTAATAGGGTAACTGGTAATCTGTAACCTATTATGTATCAAGACAGGAACGCATCACTCGATCAATCTCACATGCACTTCTTCTGGTACTGTCCTACAAAAACACTGATGGTCAGAGATCATTTTTTCTCACCCACATCAAAATCTGGAATAACATCCTACAACATCAGAGCAATTAACAAAAATTGATAGAAGAATACACCTGTAACCTCTAACTCAAATCCACTCATCTGTAATGTCTTCATAGCTGCTCATGTTTCGTTGTTGTCTTTTTCGGTTTTATCTTGTATTGTAATGCGTTTGTTTTTTATGTGCGTGAGTCAGGCCAGTTTAAATGTGGCAGATCTAAATGTTACTTTTAATGTTTTCCTGTATAATAAATATAATGTAAATGAAAAAAAAAAACCTTCCCAGCACTGAACAGCTCTTACCTGACCATCTCTGTCTGCACCAACACTACGAGTGTTGTCCCGCCTGTCCATAATCAGGTCGTCTTGGTAACGACCTCGATCTCTGTGGTCAAAGTCCTGATAACGACTGAAGTCTGAACGGCTAGAACGGTCATCCAAGGCAATGCGCTTCTCAGGCCAGTCATCTTTCCTAAAAGAGGAGCAGGCAACGACATCCAGATTGGAGTTCATCCGCTGAGCCGCATCCGTCTTTTTATCCACAAATGACTCAAGATTTTGAGCACTTTAATGAAATAACATTGAAAATGATTGGTCATATATTAATGATTGAGAAGCCAACTGAAATTAAACCTCTTAAGGAATAAACAACTGTATCATATCACTCTGTTCAGCATCACTGCACTATGTGCGTCATTATTTACCTGCCGTCCATGTCATACGGCCTCTTAAAGGGTCGTCGGTCCTGCTCATAGCGCAGCTGCTCCTGCTGCCGCCGCAGCTCTTCGCGCTCCTTGGCGATCCTTTCCTGCTCCCGCCGCCTCTCATACTCGATACGTAGCCTTTCCCGCTCCAAGAACTGACGCTCCATACGGTCCGCATCGAGGCGCTGCTTCTCATCCTGGTAGTCAAATCATTCATGGGTTCAGTGAGACTATCAACACGACACTTGTGAGAAAGTAAGGCTGACGATGAGAACATTGACAAATTGATATATGGGTAGGGATGCACCGATCCGATATCGATATCAAATATCGGGCCGATACTGACTCAAATAGCTGGATCGGGTATCGGTGACAACAGATCTATTCAATTCACTTCTATGTGCGTACTAGTCAAGTGTCGGCAGCGCACCGGTGGCAGACCGCACAGCTGGGAGATAAACCAAAGATGTCTGCGGTGTGGAGATATTTCTTCTGAGTAACTAAATCTGCCATTTTGGGTGAAAATAACAGAAGTCTTGGTGAAATATTACGACAAGAACATAGATTTATGTCACTCTGACAGTAAAATGCGAAGTTTGATCGCTCGTTTCACCACAAATAGTGCCGGATGTGTTTTGGAATGCGAGGGGCGTTCGGGTGTCATTAGAAAGGTGGGAATTTGTAATTTCTGGTTATAATGTGTGTGCTGTGCTCTATTTAGATTCGAGATGCGTTCAGGTGTCTTTGAAATCGGAAGTTCTAGTTTTTGGCGATTACTTTCATGCAAACTTATTACGGATCTTTTGATCACAACTTGCTCTTATATTTCCGACGTATACAATTATCTGACTTGATTGTTAAAATGCTTTGTAATATTTTAGAAAACATAGTTGGTTCAAAGATACTGAATGCTGAAGATCCTGTGTTTTCAAAATTTCCTATCTTCATTTTCTTCATGATTATGAAAAAGTGATTGTTCCTAACTACACCATGTGTTGCCCTCGGTAACTAGGTCATTTGTTAAGTATCGGATCGGTACTCAGCATCGGCCGATACCCAAAGCCCAGGGATCGGTACTGAAAAAGTAGGATCGGTGCATCCCTATATATATGAGCAAAATTAATGATGAACAGATGTGTATTACTGCATTCAACAGGCTATGATTTGCACCAGAGAAAATATAATGCAGGAAATGTGGGCAGAAATACTGTCAGCAATGCAGTGAGAGAAAACAAAAAGTAATCTGAAAGTACCTCCAGCCAGTTTCTCTTCCGGATCAAGTGTTTCCTCTCCTCTCTCTCACGGAACAGACGGATGTGCTCGCGCTCACGGTCCACGCGGTCCACACGGGTGTCACGGTCCCGGTCGCTGAAAGAAGAAGATGGAAAAGGTCAATCTCTCAGCACCACATGTACTGTTTTGTACTGTTTTGTAAGTAAATATTATAGGTTAATAGTGTCCTGTGTTTAAAAACATATTGTACAAACTGCTATAAAGATAATTTCCTATGGACCCTCACACAAGTTAATTTATTTTATTTTTTAAAATAAAGATTAATTCATACTGATTTGTGTTTTATTAAGCCCTATGGTGGGGTCAGATTGTTATTTCATGATCCTTACGTGCACCTGCGTCTCTCCACCTCTCTGATCTCCCTCTCTCGTTGTCTCTGCCTCTCCCTCTCTCTCTGCTCCTTGATCTGGTCAAACGACAGGATCTCTTTCTTCTCCTTACTGGCCGACTTGCGGTCCCGACTCTTTGTGCTCTGGAGGGCGTAGAGAAGGAAAAAAAAAAAAAACGTTAGGGAAGAGCATCAGGAGGTGAAAATAAAATCTGGTTCTGGTTTACTTACTCGTTCTTTGCTTTTGGTTTTGACGCTGATGACAGGCTCTCCTTTGGACTTGTCCATAACAACAGTCCTCTCATTTCGCCCTGTCAAACAAACAATTGATATTATCAAGAATAGAAAGAAAATGTTTCACAGAGGGGACCATTTATTCAGCGTTTACTTGATATGTACATGTTGTACATTTCTCACCTTTACCATCTTTTCCGTCTCCCTCAGTCTTTCCATCATCCTTTCCTTCAGATCTACAGAGAATATGAACAGTGTGAGCTCGATCAGTGCTCTATCAACTACCAGTTTAATTTCTCCCATACAGTCGATGGCTTATGCACACCAACGCTGTGGTTGCAGGTTACCACTGTGGCATGCCATGCTAAAAACGTATGCACCCGTGATATTTAAAAGCAGAGCGGACCAAACTATGGAGGTGGCGGGGGAATATTTAGTAAGAGACTAAAATACTGAAACATGCAGCAGCTTAAAAGTGGTCTTACTTGGAGTCAGAGGAGTGTCTCCTGTCACTGCCAGACTTCTTGGGGTCATTCTTGTCTGCTGGCTTCTTTCCCGCAGGCTCATTTTTAGCCTACAATGTTTAAACAGGAACATGTTTATTTACAAAAGCTGATTGAACAGATTACATTACACACCGACCATACCACAGTGAAAATGAAAATTAACAATAACACCTCTTTTGAGGGCATCTGATTATGTGTGCTCTTTAAATGACGTTATTTTTGTTCCAAAATATATATTAATCTTTAGTAAAATGATACATTATCAAATGTAACGTGTTACCATGCCTACTATTATTTCGACTCCTGACTTCCTGCAGTCTTCCTCAGAAGCGTCACATGATGTTGTGTGTCCTGTCAGCTGATTCATATGGGTTTGGTCATCCTACCAAGAGTGGTAGGATGACTATGCTCCCTACTAGTCTGTTTAAAAGAACAAATACTGAATAATTCATCAAGTTTGGACTAAATTAACTTTTTGGACTACCAACATGTTCTGTAAAAGCTTTGTTTGGGGAGAGCCACACCCTAATGATTACTATAACTGTAATAGAAATAAACCTTTAGGTTTTGTTTTCTTCATCTGGTTTCATTTTAATTAAAGTGTGTGTACTGCTTAAGGCATAAAGACTCGCACTCATCTGGCTTGCCTAATGACTTTCTCTTTTCTGTATGGGTTTCTAATTATGACTGCATGTCAAGTGTAATTATGATCAGGTTAGCAAAACTTTTTAAATCCTCCCATTAACACCTGACAGAACTCAAACTTAAAAGGGGAACTACGCCCATTATTAAAATTCATACATCTTATTCCTATGGTCAAAGACGGTCTTAGACAATATTAGTAAACATGAGCAACTCTGTCTCAAATCCAAAAACTAAAGTGCTAAAACTCTTATTTGTGATGTCATTAAGTATAAAGTGTGGAAGTGCTCCAGAGACAAAGAATTGTGAAAGATGTTATAGATGAGAGCAGCCAGTGGATGCATTTTCTGTTTCATAGCAGAGAACACTACAATAGAAATAAGCTGATTTGGGTATAAAAAAAGACAAACAAACATTCAGTGAAAAATCAGTCTCCCATTCATTGTCTATGGAGCAGCACCAGACTTTACACTTGACTTCTCTGGTTTCTGGTTTTGACAGAGAGAAGCTCATGTTCACAAATATTGATTGAACTGTCCTCGGCCATGGCAAACGTAACATAATGTTATTCATAATTTAGGTGGTGTTCCCCTTTAGGTTAAATAACAGGAAATGGAGTTCTGCGTACAAATGCAGAGTTACACTCAGATCCATAAGGTGTTTATCTGGGTGGGACCACCAATTATTGGAGATCCAATGAACGCACTACGATGAAGCAAAACTCTTCCTCCGACACTCACCCGCTCCACAGAGATCATCCTGCCGTGCAGCTCAGTCCTGTGGAGGTGGCTGATGCACTTGGTGGCCTCCTCTGTGGAAGACATGGTGACAAAGCCGTAGCAGCGAGCCCCGGGGCTCTTGGCGTTGGTCACCACCTTAGCTCCAACAACCTGCAGGAAATTCAGTGATTGCAAGGACACAGAGGTGAAGATGAAATCCTCAAGTTTAGATCACATACAAGTGATTCGAAGCCTGTTTAACAGTAAAGGATAGTTTGCATAGACTAACCTTGCCATATTTGCTGAAGAGAGTCTTCAGATCAGTCGCTCTAGTAGTGGAAGAAAGACCACTGACCCACAGATTCCTGCCACTGCTTGCTGCAGCACTTCCAGCGGCTACACGCAAACGCATAAAAAATTAAAGAGCATACTTCTACTGAATTGAGGAAGAAAAAAAAACAAAAACATTCACTCACCCTTTTCATCTTTTGACTCAGTCTTGCCATCTTTCTCCTCAGAGCTAGAGACAAAGGAAAAAAAGCAATAAACATACAGCAGTGAGGACACCCGGTATCTCTCCTCATACAGATGTATATACTTATGTGTTTCATGGTATAATACATTACAGTGCCGTGATTTAACAGTGAATCAATGGATGTACACCCTATGGCAATCCCAATACATTGCTCGTTAATGGGCAGTAAAGTGGAGTGAGTGTAAAGAATGACAAATGAAAACAGACAAATGCATAGAACGTTTTTTTACCTCCAAAAGAGCATCCAAATTTTGCTAGCACAAAGGAGCCAATGCAACAGAGATAGCCATTTTGGTTTCTAGTAGACAGAAAGCAACAAACCTCTTTTTCTGATCATCGCCCTCTACAGAAGAGGACTCTTTCACTGTGGAGGCTGAATCCGCAGCGGCTTTCTCTTCTCCCGTCTTCTCATCCTCCTCACCCTTCTTAGCCCCCATTTCTGAATCAACAGTTTCACCCACAGCGCCCTGTTCGCTTACACTAACAGCCTGCGAGCTTTCGTTTTCAGCTTCTAATGTCTCTTCTGGGGCGTTCGGCGTGTCCCCAACCTCTTTGGTGACCGTCTCCACAACATCCCGCTCGCTCTCCGCATCCCCGGGGGCGGCGGCGGCGGCGGCCTTGTCGTCGGACTTGTCGTCGGACTTGGCGCCGGTGTCGGACACATCGTCTTCCCCTCCGGCGGTGGCAGCTTGCTCTTCTTCGGGGATCGTCTCGCGGCTCTGGTGGTGATCTTCGTTAAGTGGCTCAGATAAACAAGACCCGGCTACTTTGTCATTTTCTACGGATTTAACAGGAATAGAATGGCACAGAGTTTAATCACTTCTGAAACACAGCAATGGTTAACGAGGAACTGGCAAGGCCTGGATTAGGAACGTCATGACCACTGGCCTGTGCTCTTAGAACTATGTAAGAAAACGAAGCAGACCCTAACGAGAGACTGGAAGAGAACCCAAAAGGCTGGAGGACAACTAAGCAACTAGTGCGACTAACACTTTGGCTCATTTTTTTTTTTTCAAGTGGAACCACTTCAACTGTGTTCACCTGATCCAAAGCAGACAAAGAGTTCAGTGCTGAAGAGAGCCACAAGATCAGCAGCGCAGCAGCGGCAGATTCTCGCCGCGGTCCGCCTTCTTTCAGCCTTTGGCTTTCCCAGTGTCCGTACGTGACGACCCGAAACTTCAGCTCAAGTCCAGCAATTTCATATCCAGCTGATTTCTGAGTCAGTGTCTTTAAAAAGTCGAAATAGTTGATGAGGGCTTGACGCATCTTCTTTGTCTTGTTCTTCGTGTGGCAACCTAGAAACACTGCAATCACCTGCAACACCTCCCTGACATTTAATTGCTGTCAATGTGCATCAAATTGTTAACCACTGTTATGTTACTACTCCTAGAACATAACCGGCGACTTTAATCAATATCATTACCAGTGCGCTTATTAATTATGGTTAACCAAATTTCAACACAAAGCCAGCAATTCCCTCCGGGCTTCCAGTCTCTCTTCCTGGTTGAAACTAAACAAAGTGTTTGCATTCCAACACTGTAAAAGGACGCCTCCACCTTTTTTATGAAACCATTTTCTACAGTACCTGTTTCTTCTTTCACGTCATCCGCTGCTGGATCCTGAGCCTGAAAAAAAAAAAACCATAAGAATGATGTCTTAATGAATGCAACAGTCATGTGACATTTAGTTTTCACCATAGCTTCACAAGTAGGGACATTAATAATTAACCGTTTAACCGTTAAACTATGCAGCTCTCATACAGAATGTACTGTCTACATATTCCTACTCTAATACTATTTATTATTTATATTTTGGAGTTATCAGAATCAGAATTTGTTTTATTGCCAAGTATACAAATATACAAGGAATTTGTTTTGGTGCAACGGTACATACGCAAGAACACAAAAAACACAGAAGTATATATAAACGGATAA